>NIJG01000025.1:1294485-1409984 GCA_002201625.1 Euglossa dilemma | reverse complement strand
CCTGGTAGCTTGTAGCTGCGAGCATAACTCATAGAACGAGAAAGTGCTTGCCTAGCCTCGCATGAATTATACTTTAGCCCGGCGCTTAACCTGTATAAATTCGATGAATTAGTTGGAAAGTTTCGAACCGGTGTTTTAAGTAATTCCAACTAATTCGCTTTATCCTCGCCGTGGGGCCAAGATACTCGCTCCGCGAGTTCTTTCGCGATAGTGGCAGGGCGGAAGAAGAATTTCGGGGTACTTTCGATATCACTCGCGAGGAGAAAGCAATTATACCGACTGGGTATAGCAGTCTAACTGAAACTGTCGTTACGAAATTCATAACGAAGCCAAAAACGGAAGTTTTCCGGTGTAGCGACAACAGGGAAGTAGCGTTCCGCAGTTCTCCAGCTTTGTGCCCGATTCGAAAGCAGCTGCCGTTCGCTGCGCCAGCTTCCCCGAGAAGTTCGCCGCGAAGTTACGTCAGGGCGAACTCGAACTTGATACCGCCTCACCCCCGGAAGCTGAAGATACGGGCGAAGCCTCTTCGGCATGGCGCATGCCAGAGTTTACCTTTATTTTTATGTAGGGAAGTTGCAGCAGTTACCGGTCCGCGGCACGTTAATACTCGCCAGCCGTGAGAAACGCGGCGAATAAACGAGTCCGAAATGGCGACCGGGCTTTCCAGTCGCGCGTTAGCTCGGCACAATTGCAGGTTACCTTGCCTTAGAGGTCGAATCCACCGGATAGGGGATTAGGCAGGTTTCCAGTGCTGATTGGGCCTCGTTTCGCCAACGAGGCGGTAGTAGACGACTTCATCCCGGCATCGCCTACAATCTACTCGGTGACACGAGAGTAACGCCGCTTTATTTACTTCACTTCCGCGTCATTTCCACGAATAAACGCGAATTCGGAATCGCGGAATTTGCCGTAACACGCTTAGGGAACCCGGTGAGATTAGAACGAGTACTTTCGTTGCTACGATCCGCGAACGGGATAGGTCGGATCGCTACAAGAGAGAGAGAGAGAGGAGAAAGCATAAGAAACTCGTCGGTTTTAGCCAACAGCGGCAGTTGGTATCGCGCGAAACGCTTATCCAGGGTGAATATCGTGTCGCGTTACGACGTGCGGATCGAATTTACCGAAACTTGGACGTCAAAACGCCGTTGGAAAATCATTTAGCGCGATTGTAATTAAACCAGTGACCATCGAAAACAACGAATATGGCCGGTGATCCCCGCGACACGGTGCCCGCTCCTAATTGCAACGTTCAGCAATTAAGATACAATTTGCTCGGTAAACGCGATTCTCCGCGTGCTGTCGCGTTAACGAAATTGAGAGTGAACTTATTGCCGCTAATTCTGTCCCGCGAGGATTATACGACCGCGTCGCTACAAATACGCGGGCACAAACAGAAATTTATGGCTGGTAATTGACGGGCATTGCCACGAATAAATACAACGGGCCCCGTAGATCATGCAAGCGTAGAACGAACAGGCGAGTACACCGAAAGGAGGGGGTTTAATCCACGGACACGTACACAGAGACTTGACACGCAGAATTATTGCGCGTACACGAATGACAATGGGCAACGTTAGGTATACCGCGTTTAGGCAAACAGTCCTCTGTCCAGCGGGCTTCTCTCTCACGCACGCTCTTCTGAGGAGCCACCGATCCCTTGTTGCAAGAAAAGCAATTACCAAATTACGCCGTCCTGCCTCTGCAAACAGAATACAATTAACCACGACAGATTTACGAAGCGCCTCGTCGACGCGCAAAATATAATCGCGTCGATTGCTTGCGCACCGATGTCTAATTGCACCGAGGTCTGAAAGCCGCGGACGCGAACTTCCGAGGAAGAAGCAACGGCGCCGCGGTGGTCGAGGACGGAGCCGGGTCCAAGATGGCGGTCGCAGACGCGGCGAGTCGGCGAGTGTCACGCGAGGAATTATCGCAGCCATCGGCGACGGAAATTCGGTAGACGCGAAATGTCAGCGGATAAATTGAATAATCTCACCAATCGGCCGACAACAATTGACACGAATGGCGGGCGGCAAAGTAGCGATTTAGCCGGGCTCGTACACGCGCGCTCTATGAAATTATTTCGAACGTATGCCGGAGGATCCGTGTAACCGGTTCCCGCACACCGACTCCATGCCGACACCTACGTACACCGACCGGCCAGTGTCCAGTTAATTTATGCTCGAACTGTATTCACGTACACGGTTGGAATACGCAACCACCGCGTGCATTACATAAACTGGAAACACGCCGCAGAGAGACAGGGCCGATCGTAAAGGGTGATGGAAACGCGCTCATCAGCGCGGCCTTAACCACCCGCGCTTTAACTCCGCCGGTTTAATCTTTGACGCCGCGAATTGAAAGTCCACCCCATGAACCGTGAAACGCAGACGTTTCCCGTGCTCGGTCGTGACTCGATCGAGAATCGGGCCACGAGAAATCGCGCTCTGGGATACGCGATGATGAATACTTCGAGACGCTTGCGGAGACAGCTGGGTGTGTTGTTGCCTCGGCATATGGCGCGATTCAGTATCGATTAGCAAGTTTTGCAATTTCATGAAATTCATTCATAATGCAGGCGGTTTCTCTTTTTTCCCCCTTGGAATATTTAAGACCCGACGGGACAGGTAATCGGTTTCGGGAGTGACACGGTCGACGGTTCCCGTATCTATCGATTTCTACTTAGAAGAAATTTCAAGCGGAACCTACGGCCCGAGAGACGTGTTTTCGTTTCGGACACTTGACCGCTGTATCGTTCGTTTCGACGCCGGAAATCCTTCATCCGAATCCTATTCGTAATTTCGACGATGCACCGCTCCGCTGGATTCTACGCGCGAATTCACCGAGGAATTAATTTATCAGGATGTTATCGCTGATTCTGGAGAGAGAGAGAAGGAATAACGAAAAATGTATCGGTTATGAAGCGGAGACCGTGGACGAAAATTGCGCGTGCACGAGCGTTTTAATTAAAGTGCCTGACACTAACGCGGAAAATAAGAAAACACGCGGCCAGCTTGAAAAACTTGGCAGACGTTCCACTCGCCAGCATCGGAAGCCACGAGAACTTTCCGCTGTCGAGCTTATTAGCCGTCAGAGGCGAAAGAACGTCAAACTTTCGCCGCGACGCGAGCTTGCGCTAACAAGTTGATGCTGAAAAACCAGCCCCGACGCTCGTTACTCCGCACGTCGATGTTTAAACCGCGTTTCCTCCAATTCCACCGCGAGCTAACGTATCTCGACACCATCCCCTTTATTCGTTCCCAAAAATTTGTCTCCCTAAGCTCTTCGCCGAAATTTCGCGAACGCGAAATATCCCCCGATCTGCTCGAGTATTCCAGGGTGTACCGGAATTCGAACGGGAAGTTGGTCACGATAGAAGGGGAGATCGGTTCGATCGGAGAAAGACACATCGGTTCGATCTAGAACCTCGAATTTCACGGCTGGCTAGGTGGAGGCTTGCCTCGAAGAACTTTGCGGGACGTAAACCGTAGCGGGTGGAATGGTGGCTCGAACCCGTCAGAGACTCGCTGATCCAACGCGAATTAATCGTCGACGATCATTCGAGGGGATAAGTCGCGTTATTTTATCTCCGGTATATTACGTCTAAGACTAATCCGTCGTTCGGCGAATCGATGAGAAATTTTTGCTAAACCTCCGTAGAACCTCTTGTTCCCCTCCGTGGGAACAGAATTCTCGAGACACGTTAATTCGCTTAAACGATTTCACCGCGATTCAGTCGCGCTAAATTCATCTCCGCAGAGGAGATTTACCCTTTAAATCCCCGACGTTTAAAATAATTTCGAAATCCTTTATTTTCCCCAAATCCCTTACCACAGCGAGTGCACTCGAGTTGGCTAGGGTCGATTATTAAAATTCGAAGCGCGCCGGCTGCAGGTGAAGCCTAGGCAGAGGCGGGAGGCGTTTTTTAATTCTCACGGTTGAATGTCGGCAGGTCGGACGTCCAGCCGACAATGTAATCTTAATTATTTCCGGGCGGAGGGGCGCGAAAACCCTCCGTCACGACTTCATCCCCCGTTGACGCGGACACGACGAGTTTTCCCTATAACGGCCGCTAAGCCGCGCCGCGGGCGCATTAATTCTTAACGGCAAATTGGCGTCGCATTAGCGGCGTTCCGTCACGGTAATACCATGATTAACTGGGACACACCCGGCCACCGGGCCATTCGTTCGTCGCGGCGGTCGCGCCGGTCGCGTCGGTCGCGCCGGAAATAATGGAATGTCCCGATGTGTAATGTGGATTCATCACTTTCCGCCTGCTACTCCGGGCCCA
Organism: Euglossa dilemma; assembly: GCA_002201625.1. Classification (NCBI taxonomy): domain Eukaryota; kingdom Metazoa; phylum Arthropoda; class Insecta; order Hymenoptera; family Apidae; genus Euglossa; species Euglossa dilemma. The sequence continues at coordinate 1,405,693 of NIJG01000025.1, read as the reverse complement.
CTTCGCGTGTAAACACTGGCTTCCAGTTCGCATGAAACCTGGATAAATACGTCTCTACGGAAACCACCCGGATTCGTCGCCAGTGTTACCAAACGGCGCGATTCTTCTCGCGGTGGAAACCGTGCGGCGAGTCTCGATCCAGGCGTGCGAGAGATCCTACCGGAAGGTTGAATTTGCCAAGGGTGCGATGACAAAATGTGAAATTGGATGATGCCGGACGAAAGAGAGCTCGAGAGAATGACGAGTGTCGACGGCAGGGCGGACCCGTAAACGTCAAATAGTATTTACGTAATTTTTCAAAGTAGAAAAATGAACAAACAAACTGTCGCGTACACGCTCTGCTCGCTATAATGGGTTAATTAAAATTGCGTTTCCCTCGCTGGACTGTCGATGCAACGCCTACGCGTATTTTTAATTCGAAATTAAAACCGTGCCGCCTGGTTCGATCAACAGAGAACGTTGCGTAAACGAGAAATGAGACGATAACAAGGATATTTTGCAGGGAATACGCAGGCATTGGAAATGAAGTCTGCGAGAGATGAGCTTTGTTGCAAACGAGCAGCAAATTAAAACTGTATCTCACACTCTTGTCGTGAAATAATTGAAACCGGCCGCTCGGTGCTGTTTATTCTAAACGACCGTCGATTTGTTAGTCGACGCGTCTCGTCTTTTCTCCATTTTTCCCCCGATTTTCCGCCGACTTCGCGTCGCAAACGTGTGCCATTATTTACGATTAATAAACGCGTGGTAATTCGAAATTCGCGTTATTTATCATTTCCATTTGTTTTCTCACATTTTTCCCCGTATCTTTCCCCACCCATCTATGTTTACGAAACATTATTGGTTTCTTTGTCCGTTTGCATTTCCTATTTGTTCGCTTACGTTAACGTAAACGCTTTGTCGAGAACGCAGTTAAACGCCGTGGAATCTAACAAAAATCGCGTATGACTAAAGCTCTTGGGACAATGGCGAACCCGTTGAAAGCAGCAGCGACGAACGAAACATTTTCCCTTGGAATTCTTGCGAATTTTTTCCAGTTGCTCGCCATTTTGCACGCGAAATCGTTTAAAAAAACAGGCACGAGGTTCCCCTTAGCTTCTAGACAAGGGAACAACGGAGCACCGCTGTGTAATTTACGCGAAACGGAAATGTTCGTTCCCGCATCTCATGTCTATCCATTATCAACAAAGAATCCAATCAGCTTAAAATAACTGCCGATTTTTTCGCCCGGCTTTCTCGCAACGCTGGGAAAAACAAAAAGCTTTGTTCGACCGTGGTTCTCGTTTTTCAGATTTAAACAAAAGGCACGCGAGAATTTTCACTCGTGACTTCGGTTCGACCCATTAACCGCGAAGTTTGCTCGTCGAAAACGCGCGCTCCGTTTACGGTGACGCGTTGCTGTTTTCGAATAGTTTACTACCAACTAAACGAACAGCAATTATAGGCGTAGTCCTTCTAAAACGGTTCATCGAGCGTAAGTTCGCTGCTTTTAAGCAATCGCGATACCGAATCGAAATCGTGTACCTTCTCGGTGGAATTTTCCTTAACGAAATCGCAGCGCGACATTAAGCAACGTTTCAAATTCGAACGTTTCCCGTCGTGCAACGGGGGAAAAAGTATACGCGAAACGTATCAGAAATGAAATTACCCGACTACCGTGGATCTTAAGCGTACAGCCGTATTAAAGCTCGAGGAGCGGAAAGTTCGTAATCCTCTTTCGCTGTTCCGGTAAAATTCCAGAAAGAAATATATCCAAGTAAAAAAATGGCGACGAATAACAGGCGCCCCTGCGAGGCTGGCTGACGTAGACGAGGCTTAATTGTATATTCCGTGTCTTCGGCATAATTAGCGAGCCACCGATATGGCGGGCTTTGCGATAATCGTCTTAGGTGGGCTCGGTAGCGAGCCGAGCGCCCCTTTGAATGCAAGCCGGAGCTTACATCCGATATTAATATCGCTTTTCCGTAACCGGGGGGTGTCGACGAAATGGGAATAACCGTAAGTTAGGCGCGCTACGTGTCCGTCGATATTACGATAGTTAAGCGCACGATCGCGTATAATACAACACGGCAACCCCTTTGTCGTCGCACCTAAGGGACCTGGTTCCTCGACTTGCCAGAAAGTTCTCAGTCTCTTGCATCGCTAAGCATTAAAGTATCACCCCGACTAACGAGTTACGCTGTCACTCGTCTCGCGATTATTCCTAAACAGCTTGATATTTATTCGCTAGATTTTCCTGCGTCTCGCTGTTCCCGTAGTTTCGCGAGATGTTAAATCGATCGAAAGAGGGAAATAAACGACACGGGCGAAGGTTGGAAACGAAGCTGTCCAGTTACGGACGAATTATTTCCCTTACCGTCAGTCGGGCAAAAAAAAATGCGAAAGTTAAGGGCCTGCTGGAATTAGTTTTCCCACTCGCCTAACGAACTTCGTGCTTCCTCCATTTACACGGGAAGTTAGGTGTAACGCCTTTTTTCCCCCGCCCTGCCGCGGCAAAGTATCCCGGAAGAATTGCGGTCGAATTAAACTGAACTATATTAAATGTTGGTACGGTTACGTGATATAAACCCGGTTAATTAAAGCTACAGAAGTTCCTGATGTTATAACGAATCCCTTTGCCGTACCCGCTCGGAAGAGAAACTCGTGACCGGAGAAGCGCGGGGCTCGGTCGTCCGTTTCCGTTCTACCGCCAGTAAGATATTAAACTATTACTTGGCTAATTTGTTATGTAACCCATACCACGCGAGTCTCTCTAGTTTCGGCAACAACCGCTTCTCTATCGCCGCACAGGATGCAGAACCGGACTCTTTAATATTCATACATCCGCGAATCGTACATCTACGTAACAGCCGCGAATTCTTTTCGAGCGCTCAGAAGAGTCTTCGTGTCGCGCGAGCACAAATAATTTTTATAACCAATTCCAGAACGGGTATGAATGAAGGTAGATCGGAAGGAAGGTTCTACCAGGAAGAAACCGTACGACACGCGGCTTAAAATTCTCGGCTTTGTAATATTGCGCGATGTAAAATCCATTCTCGCTTATCGCGAGGCAATATCTCCGGCGTGCAAGGTCCCTTTAATAATATGCGACGCTTTTCGAACCCATACACGTAATTTAGTGGCAGCGATAAGCGGGCAGAGGCGGTGGCTGACGAAGAATAAAAATGGCCGGCAAATACGATAAATTTGCTGGCGTGTAAAGGGGGCGGGAAGAAAGATCGAAGCGGAGAAAAGACACGGAAGCCCTTCTCCGCGTAATTCCAAGTCTGCCGGCGATACTTTCTGGTTATCTCGGCCGCAGCCCTGCCGCCATATACGTCGTTACGGAAGCCGCACTTGAACGGTGACAAGAAACGACCACGTTAGAAATACGATTTCACTGGCACGGTCATAACGGACGACGTCCCCGTGGAACATCGAGATTCCGACTGCGTATAACCGTGGTGGCTTAAAACAGGAACACGAGGGTCCATTCCCTACCTATCCGGAATTTCCTCTCTCGCAACCTCCTCGCCGATTAAAACGGTATATTCGAGTCTAATCGGCTCCCTCCGGCCTCGTCCTCGCGACACGATCCACCCTTATCTCCTTTATTTTGCATCCGCCTGTTTTCCGCGTTCCCTCTCCTCCGAGTTCGCCAATCATCCCTTGCAACGCTGAAATATCTCGCTGAAGGGAATTCCGAAGATCGACGGCGGTTCCACGGGAATTCGGTTAATTGATAACACTGCGTGAAGAAACGCAGGAGGATTGGAAAGGAGCTGAATGACCAGGTGGCCTCTGACCGCTCTGGCCAAGATTCGTTTAAATTTGATAATCGAAAGACGATCGAAAAGTTGCGGCCACGTCACGGATGAATCCCCGGCCCCGGTTAGCTAATTGCAACCGAATTCGTCGGACCCGGTGAAATCCGTGAATCGATGCTCGATTTTCCTGTTACGACTGACTCTCGTGAGCTAGGCAAGCGATACATCGACAAAACAGTCCTTATCGGGTATCGATGGAAAATTTCCGGAATTTCTCACGATTAGTCAGAGGGAATAAAGAAGCGCTAGCCTAGAAAGGCTTTTCTACTTTACTATTCGCGGCGTTCAGAACCGGCCGGTGTAATTTCGTATCTTCCTTTGATCTTCCATGCACTTTAATTGTCCTGCGAACAGGCGTTGCCGTTAATTTCTCCCTTCCGCTTCTCGGTCTAATCCCCTATGTGTTTGATCGCAAACGCTGGGAAAATTCAGTCGTTGTATCTTTGGATGCACGCTGGTCCGGGAAACGGGTGGATTCTACCTCGTCTTGCACGCGGGTTTTGTTAGTCCGTGAAACATTTTACGATTACGGTGAACTTTGTCGTGACAGAAATGTTTAGCATAACAGTTTCAGCCGCGAAATTACCGAGGAACGTTGGGACAAAGTAATTGCTATCGAATCCAACGAGCCGGGCGAAATCTAGCAAGTGGAATTCAGCCGGGAAATGCGGTTTTAGTCGAGCATAACTCACAGCTTAGCTCGGCGTTCTTAAGAAATAATTGCTGCAGCAACACCGTACACCTTTCGGGAGTTAATACAAATTTATAATAACGCAGCCTCGGTATTCTTTCGCCGAGCTCCATGATCTGCGCGATAATCTAGCGATAAAAAATGCATCTCTCCGTGAACTTGCGTGCTCGAACGGATCTCTCGTTACCGCGTAAACTAAAAAGTTCATCCGATTTTTACGAATCATACCCTTTGGGAAACGGGTCAAACCCTTAATCCGTTTTCGATCGGTGCTCGACGCGCAGGCGAAAATCCCGATCGTTGACGCAGCAATTATTCCAACACCCTCTCGACACGTATAAGGCATTTACCAAATGATTTCGGCGTATCGTCATCGCGGAGACATGCTCGAGCGAAAAATTCGCTGCCCTCAAAGAGAATTTCATTAGAATGTTAATGAACGCCAGGAGAATTGGAGAATTTTCGGCCAGCTTGTCAAGGATTAACCGACCGAGAAACGAAGTTACACCGTTGAACCGTCGACCGAGAAAAAGAATCTTCGGGGATTTATCCGGCTCATCTCGAACGACAATTTTTTCCTGTTCGTAGCCGCCGATAATTCCGGGCAAAATCATGGACTCTTCAGTCACTCCCGATAAAACTTCCCCTTTCGGCTCGCCTCATTTAAGCGAATTGCCGTCGATCTTCAGCTCCGCCTACTTTTTTCCCATTTACGCGGTAGACAGTGATTTCACGGAAAGCAGGCGCCAATTCCGTGGAAAGAAAAGGTGACAAATAACGGTGTCCCCCTCTGACTATCGCGCTCCGCAACCGGTGCGAGCATTCCCGGAGCGATGAAAGAGAAAGCTACCCCTAACAGACGATACCCCTTCCTATTCCTTCATCTTCGTTCGTTTGCGTCCAATTCCGCTTGCCCTCTGGGAAAGTCTTTGCGCTATAATAAGGTATTATACGACATGCAATATAGCAGCACCGATTGCTATCAGTGACATCGAGACGCTCGCGAAACGTTGCGACTCGTTTCAACGGGAAAAAAGAAGCCTCGCGTTAGGCAGCAATTTGTGCAAAGATAATAACGTAGCACTCGACTTGGTGTCTTTTATCCAAAAATAAATCTTCGGGAAACGATGCCAATTACCAGGTCTCGCTACTTCGAGATCTACGCAGCTAGGCTACAAGGGACCTACACCCATCGCTTTAAATATCAACTTTTTTGCGTTTATCGCATAGTCGAATATTTTTCTTCTTTGTTGCGTTACGCATGTGACGAAAAAAGTCTGATTACTCGAGGATCGTCGATTAATAACTCGAGCAGAAGACAATAGCTGCCCCGAGCAAGCAAAACAAGCGGTGTACAGTGCAAAAAAGCTTCAGCGATCAAAGTTAGCGGCGTAATACGGCGAAAAAAGAAATTCCAGCAACAGAAGCAACAACGCGAAGTGTACACGAGATTGATAGGAAGATTGCGAGGTATGTCGTACTGTTAAGTACGTGAAATCGAAGGAAATGGAGGAGACGAGAGAGTGAGTCGGTGGATCGCGTGGTTAAAATTTCACGAGGATGTATCGATAGCTGACGGTGCAGCGATGCTCTGTTAGACGAAAAATTTGTAAGCACGCGCGAACACATATCTGTTGGCGGGCTGAAAGAGGATATCCGGTGTATTAGGTGCTCGTATGAAGGAGATCGTCGTCTGCGTTCGAGAGACTTTACAGCCCAATCGATCCTCGCCGAGTGGAAACGTTAAAAGTGTATTACACGAATAAAACGATGCAATTTTCTCGCAACTTTGGAACAGTGCATGTTGCGCCGTAGATCTGTAGAAAATTAGACGTCAAACTCTATCGAAGGGAAAGAGAAAAAGAATCTTCATCGGAAAACACTTTGCCAATGTCGGCAGATGCGGTGAAAACTCGGGCAACGAGTTTATCGCGGTTGCTGGCTGCTCGCGCTTGTATTTTAAACGTCAAAATAAAAGGGTTAACTTGGGCAACTACGGCGAAAGTCGAGCTGCGTTTCAACAGCCGATTACCCTGCGTTTATTACGCTTTCCTCTCGTTCGATAGGCTACCGGCTGGAAAAATTTCCTTCGCGAATCTGCCGGCGGCCGTATAACATTTGTCCAACTTCCCGACCACGTATCAGATTTCCCGTGTTCCGACTCGCGGAACGACTCGCCGCGGAATCGAGGAAAATTGACCGAAATCACGGGTTGACTAACGTTTTTCTTGAGCGTAGAAAGAGAAGTGCTTAAAAGCGAGGAAAACCAACTCGGCCGAACGTTCGTGAGTTCTCGACTTGAACGTTAATGAGTTCTCCTGTACACGTCTGGCGGCGCAAAGAAAATCGACGGGAAAATCCAACAACAGGCGAGGAAAGCTCGGAGATTTCATCAGTTTGAAAAAGGACCGTGTAGTTTCGGTATGCAATTACTCGCGGTGAATTCACTGGCATGTTCCACGGTTAAGAGAATCGATCCTCGTCCCGTGCAATCGAGCATCCGGCTGGGAAAAACGACCACCGCGAGAAAGAAGACGATTGTCATTGTAGCCGTGAAGGAGGTTCGAACTTCTGTCGAGAGTTTATTTCAATTTCCAATCTAATAAGAAATTCTTTCGCAACTATTCCTCGCCCCGCGTTCATTTCTCCCCACCCACCGTGCCGCCACCCCGTAGCTACCTAAGTAAATTTCGCCCCCGCACCCTACCCGCGCCTCTTTTCTTCCCCTATCATTCAGTCGCTAACACCCATCGCCACTCTGCCAGCCATCTTCCTCGCTCCTCGCTTCCCCCTTTTCCCTGCAACCCTCTCGAGGCATCGCTATCACTCCGTTCCTCTCGCCTCTTCACCGCCATTCTTTCCCTCCCTTCTCCTCCCTTTACCTTTTACGCGACTTATCTTGCGCTATCTGAGACGGCAACCCTCCTATCTTCTCCTCGTTTCCCAACCTTCCGACTCTTCACACGCCTCCCACGGCGTTCAATTACTCATTTGTTCGACGCAGCTCTACGTGGCAGCGATGATACCTTCGGCAGACATAATCGCACACCTCGGGCGATGATTATTGCTCGATCGAAACTCTCCTCGTCGCCTACTTTACGTCCGCTCCTCCGTAACGAGTCGCTTACTCCAGCGACTCTTATCGAACGAAAGGAAACGGCAGAGAAAGATTCGATAGGCGGCGTCATTCGTGGATATCTTTGCCTGGAAAGAGCCACGGTTTCGCTCCCAATTCTCGATACTCCCGCCAACAGGATCGTTAAAGCCGGCCAGTGTATCACCGGTATCCTCGAGTTGACCGACTAACCTGTGAACGAGCTATCGCTTAATAGGGTCGCAGATGCGTCGGTAGGAACGTTTGGGAAATATTCGCGGGTCCCTCGGCCGGAATCTAATTAATCACCGAGGTCGGTGGGAATCAGAGGCCGGCCGCGTACGAGCACCGAGCCCAGCCGGCCATAAATTCTGCCGGAGGTGAAGAGGGGCGCGAAAAATTTTATGAGTGGCCACGTGAAAAGGATATGAATATTTCATAGGCCTCTTGGATAGTAGACCACCTGATAACGGGCTACACGCGATAAATCATTTTTCGATCTAAATGTAAATACGCCGAGCCAACGATGTTAATAGAGGCCTCGACCCTGCTTCACCTTTTTACCGGGCCGCGCTACTCTTTCGAGCTGTCGCCAAGCGAAACTCGCGACAGTAGTCGCGAGATAGTACCCACCACCCACCACACCGGTTGTCCGTCTTACCTTTTCTATCCACCTTTGTTTCCAACGCTGCCGGGTCCGGCCGTCCACGTCCGCCGTTTCCCATCTAGCAAGGAAAAGAAATCGAACTATCGGCCGTCAGCCGATAAGAATGTCAGAATGAGAAACATGACGAAGTGGCCATCGATCGCCTCATCTCGAGATTCTCGTCGTTTGCGAAAGTAAACGATAGCCTAATCGAAATTATCAAAATACTCTCGCTTTAACTCGAGACCAGATATTTCGAAATGGTCGCGCCAGCGATACGGAGTAGATCGATTATTCTTCGATACACACCGGCACCTTTGCTCACCGTGGCGAGGCAGCGATACCGAATTCGATACAGGAGCGATCAGGGGCCGTGTCGCCGACAAGGCAAGCTATTTCCTATCTAAACGGGATTCTACCGACGATCTCCCTGTGCACGAGAATTCTTCCTGTCTCTCGTCATTCCACTCCCTACGATCAGAAACCGAGGACCGTCACGCCGATGGCCCATTCCAGCCACGTTTCTCCCGTTCACCGGCACCGAGCTCTACGGCGGAAATTAACGCAGTCCCTGCTTAATCGAACGCCAGTGCCGATTATCTTGCTCTGATCCATCGGTCTGATTATCTCGGTTTGATAAACCTCGAGATAGGGGGAAGAAATACGCAAGCGGATGAACGCGTTGATTGCTCGATCGGTTAGGACTTGGATCGGTGGTCCAAGATGATCTTCAAGTGGAAGATTAAAACAACCTTTATCGGTTGGAAACGATAATACGGCCAATGCGAAATTGCTACGAGCCTAAACGGTGTCTGGTAATTAATCCCGGTAGAAAATGGCGCCTTCGAAACTTTTAAGGAGCCCTCGACGCAAACTCGGTGCGATGGAAATGTTAATCGGTGATAAAATTTCGCATGCAACGGTTGAAATCCCTGTCGAAGTCTAAAACGAAAACACGTCTGGGAAGATTCAACAAGGCGGAAGATTAACAGACAGCGGAACCGGTAATCTAAGTGCCTTTACAGACGACCAAGCGTCAGGGGTGGAAAGTCCCAGGATCCGTAATCCCCGACTAATTCAATACGAATTGGAATCAGCTCTATCAAGCTCCTCCACTTCAAACCGACTCTCCCGTCCTCCGTCTTCCTCTTCTCCTGTTTTCTCATTTTCACCGCGCCAAGTCATCCTAATTTGACTCGACGTTCTCCCGTTCCCGACATCTTTACCGAGACCTTTCCCTGTTTCTCTCCCTCGCTCCACCTTTCCTCTCCTCTTCTCTCTCGTTAACCTGCGAAGTAACACTCCCGAGGAGTCGAACGCTTCGGCGTCGCTTGGAAACGGATATGAAGGCGGAATTCGAATAACATGTTTACACTGGCTGGCTGTTCAGTGCTAATGGCTTCGGGTGAAATCACGCAGACGCCAGGAAATAAATTCGCCTTGCGTGTCGGGGACCGGAAAGATCAAGTGTCCATTAACTTCACATCGATTCGACTTGTTTCGAACCGGAGTTAAATAAAGAAGAAAAAGAAGAAAAAAAAGAAGGAAAGGAAAAGAGGGTAGGTCGACGGCGTGTTCCTTAATTGCGCCGGAGGCCATGCTACAACTCCCAGCTTGACGGAGGAAAAACCAGACAAACGGCGAGGAAAATTTCGTTGAGCGAAAAACGTTTGGCTCCGGGAAGATACTGATGCCAATCGCGATAAATCGAGAATAAATAATCGGTAGGGAAGCACGCGGCGCGACGTAAAGGTAAACGCGACTCGGAGTAATCTCGTTAAGTGTCCGGTGCTCTCGTAGTCGGAAATTATTCTGAAAGGAGAAAAGTAAGAAGCGGGAAACAAGAGGGATCCTCCGCTGCGACACATGGTGGAGGAAGAAAAAGGATACAGAGGATCGTTTGCGTATTCACGCGCCAATAATCCAGCAGGAGTTTTTCTCGGTGCGGACGGGATTGTACCAGAGGCTGTATTATCCTCTTTAAGTTATCTCGCACGGAACTTTCCTCGTTATGGTTTGCTGAAGGATACTCGTGAGCCGCGAGAAATTCATTCCGCCGGTAACTGGGAGAAAGGCAAGGAGCAGGAACGGGAGAGAAAAGAAAGAAGGAAGAAAAAAAATAATCGCCGGGTATGATAAAAAGAAGTAGGAGAAACGTGCTCGTTCCCGATTTGACATTTAATTTCTCGAGATTATCACGGGCATAAAGCGTTACGAGAGAGACGGTATCGCTGAGGCGATACGGATCCCGTTTCAGCGACGAGCAATCGCGCGAACCGGCGATAAAGTGATTAAATCGCGAGCTGGACATCGCTCTCTTCTCTCTCCCTCTTTCACATTCTCCGTTCGTCCAGCCTTGTCACGGGGCGGAAGCTGGCGCAATAAGACGCTGGGGGGATTTCTAACAGAGAGGATGCACGACTTAGCCGTGGAAGTCGGAAAAAGAGACTTCTAATTAGAGAAGTAGCGAGTCGTGTCCGCCCCAAAAACCACGAATTAGTGGTCGACGAGCTTAGCCAACTGCTTCGTTCGCGTTCCGCCACGCGGAATTCCTCGCTGCGCGATAGAAATTAAGACGAAATATGAACGAATTAGACACGCAACACGCCTATCGTCGAACGACTTCCTACGATGAGATCTCGTACAAGATGAGATTGCAGAGTTTCCGCCACTTCTTCCCACGGTTTGTCTTTGGCAGATGCTCTCGAGTTAACCGGAGAGAGAGAGTGTCGAGGCGTGATTGATTCCGAAAGAAGGATCGCGCGATTTCGGTAATAAAGAGGAGAATAAAGTAAGCGAAACCGTAGAAGAAGGAGAAACCGGGTCAGTTAAACGGCTGGCAGTCGAACGACGATCGACGCGTGACAACGAGTGCGCGATTTCAACGACGCTCGAGAAATCTAAATAGGTGGCAGAGCAAAAGGGAGAAGAAAAGGGAGAAGAAAAGGGAAATCGGGTCAAGGAGTTAGCTTCGCTGGGAACTGGACGACGATCACGCGTCGGGAAGGCTCGTAATTTTAACGACGCTCGCAGATTAAAATAGAAACTGCTTCCATCAAACCCGATTACAATTCCAACGATACAATTTCGCGTTCTTGTCGGAGATCAAGGGATGAGAGAAGAAATCTCGAACGACGTCCCCTCCTCTTCCTTTTCTTCTCCGCTCTCGGCTCTCGGCCATTGAATCTTCTTTTCTCTTCTTTTCTTTTCTTTCCTTTTTTTTCACCAGAGGTCACTCGATTACGATTATTACATACGGAGGAAGGGTAGAATTTCAAGGGAGGAGGAAGAAACTAGCTGCCTATCAGGCGCGTGGAACGCGATCCAGGCATCCCCAAGGGTTCCATTACCCTCCTTCATTCCTTCACATCCTTCCTGCTTTTGGATTCACCGTAGGAAGTCATTCCTGAGTCACGATACTGGCATCAGCAATCCCCTCGGTGGCCAAGCTTATCCCGTTCCCGGGAGCAAATTGGCACGAACGCAAATCAAATCGGCAGACGTGAGTCGAAGAGTCTGCCGCGACGCGTAAATCAGCTGTTCCAGCTAGATCCATCGATCCGTCCGTTCGTCCCTATGTTACTCCGATAATTTTAACGAGGCTTCTCGACTTCCTTGCTCGAACCACGGTTCGGGATTTCGCGAATTCGAGCGAAATCGAGCGAACACGAGTCCAGAAGGGATACCGAGGGTGGTTAGGTGAGGGTGGGGAATACGCAACGGGTAAATGGAGGAGCGAGATATTTCTGCGCTCTACGACGTTCGAAATGGGCGACGAAGGGACAAGGGACACTGCGGCAAAATGGGGATATAGGTGAAACGAGGGTCTTGGGAAAATCGCAGGATCCGAGGCTTCTACGAGGTCCCCGGTAACCCTGTGACCCTGAGACTACCTCGACAATTACCGCAAACGCGAGCGACTTGATACGTGACGGCGTTGCGACCTGGCAGATCGGTTGTCCCAACAGCAACCGCCCTTAATAGAATGGCCGAGATAGACCGGGTAAATAAGTGGATCAGTCGTTTGTTCCTTTCTTTTATTTCCCGTGGCGAAACCTCCTCCTTCCGGAAATACTTCTCGAATTAGAATTTCAAGATTTCGCCGCGGCGAAATGAATTTTTCCGCTAACTTTCCACCCGCTCCGGGAAAGGTAAGCATTTCAGGCGAACTTCGAACCTTGAATAATAAATAAACGGAGAAGCAGCGGAACGAATCGGAAAAAACTCCAGGCTTCGTGGTACGGATCGCGTCGGGAAAAAAGAATTTGTCTCTGGTTACGAAACATTCGATGTATATTCTATCCAATTTGGCCGATTTAGCAGAGCTTTCCTCCTTCTCTGACAACGGAATCCCGCGGCTGTTAAAGGTGCCAGGAATGCAAAGAACTCTGGCGACTTAGGGAAAGGCGGTCTCCGCGTGCCTTTTATTTCTCAGTTCTGAAACACTTTTTCCTAATGGCACCTGGCACTGAAAGTCTCAAGCGTCATTGTCATTTAACGCGTACCGCCAGCTCCGCAGGTATACAGCGTCGCACACGGGGTGCAGCCTTATGAATATTGCAATTCGCCATCGTTTCAGTGGATCCGGCGCAACTGTTCTCGAATATTTACCTGTGGCCACTTCCTTCGGCTTCCAAGTTTTCTCTTCTAAATGTTTCACTCTCGTAAATTAAATAACGAACATACGCCGCCACAACTGTCGTCGAAAGTTCCGTTTCCCTTTTTTTTTCCATTCTTTCGCACTGAATACGAAGATAGCCGCGAATCGATAGGAGAAACGTTTAATCGCAAACTTCGCGAATAACAACAACGGTTAGACGGGGATAGATAAAAATTGATAAACATGGCGAGTTTAAACATCCGCGAGCGATTGCGTCTTTTTCCTCGACTAGCTTCATCGACCGTGAAACGGTATGAAAAGTCGCATAAAAGCTAAAGCGATTACACAATTATCGGGCCAGTTCAGCGGACTTAAAATGGCTACTGAAAACATAACTGTAAAAGAGAGACCGGGTAGGAGAAGAAAGGGAAGAAAGGGGAGGATTGTGACGAAACAGCGAGACAAGGGACCAGAGGACAAAGGGGAATGCAATTCGCGAGTAGACGGTCGTTTGCCGTCGTGTAACCGCTTTCACGGATTTCGAGGACGATTCTACGGCTCTCGGCTTCTATGGTTTCGTAGTTCCGCATTTCCGTTAATAGCGACAACTCCGACAATAATTCTGCCGGAAGCCGTAACATTGCCAGCCGGCAGGCTCCCATTGGTCGAGGATGCTGGCACCCGATGGCTCGCGAGGAACATCCTCGTTGTATCAATTTCCGTCGCTTTGCTGGCCACGAGTTTAATCGTGGGGAACGTCGTGGAAAGAAAAAAAAAAAAAGCTAACCAACACCGGGCAATTTCGATGCGAACTACCCGTTAGACGGAGGACAGGTAAATGCTCGAGAATTCTCGACTCGTTACCAATTTCTGGGCATCCAAGTACACGAACGCGGTACGCAAACGAGATTAAAACTAGCAGACGCTGATGCGTCCGCGATGTATCGATGCACCGAATGCGTTTCAGAGTAGATCGTCAGTAACTGCAGTATGCATCTGCTAGATTTCATAAATCAACGATATTCGTTCTTTAATTGAGATAGAAATCTTAATTGTATAGGTAAAGTATAATTAAATTAATGAGGTGGAGGAAGGCTGTGGGTGGAGTGGACAGTGGCTACTAATGACCACCGAAAACTCGGACCCCACCACCACCCTATCTGATCAGTTATTGCTTTATTTCTTCGACTATTTTTTACTAATTATTCCATTCGCCTCTCGGGCAATTTGTTATTAGCAATGTCGGTTCGTTATTAACAACGATTAAACGATTTGTACGATTTTTGTTTGTTACTTAAATCCTTTCGTTGTTTCAATCGTGATACGTCAGAGCATCTCCAGTTGGCTTAAGGATCGACGAATGTTGATATTTCGGTACGGGTTAAAGAATAAGGTATTACCGAGGGAAGCATCGATCTAAAGAGCAAGAAGGATTCCTACAGCTGCACCCTAAATTTCGCATACTCCCCGCGTACGTTCCCGTGGATTTACGACGCAGCCGGGTCCCGCTTCGAATTTCCAACTTCTGTACCTCCGCATCGGCCATAAACGCGAACACCGTGCTAACGCAACACTCGGCTGCACACATGACGTTCCTAAATCTCACGACCGGCGAAAAAGTCACGCACGCGTCATAAAGTCGATCCGCAGTGGCAAATCTTAACGACAACCTAATACCGCCGCTCCGAACCTGTGTACACGTCCGGAAACCTGCGTTCGACCACCCATTTCCGTCTCTCCTTTCCTTTCCTTTCCTTTCCTTTCCTTTCCATTCCTTTCCTTTCCTTTCGTTTCGTTTCATTTCGTTTCATCTCGTTTCGTTTCGTTTCGTTTCGTTTTTTTTCGTTTCTTTTCGTTTCGCGACGGAGAAAGGATTGCGAAGGACATGGCGCGAACGAGGGACACCGGCAGGGAGAATATTAAAGGGAAGAATAATGGAAAACCGGGTTCCTTTGCGAGGGATTCCGCGAGGCTGAGAGAACGTCTCGGGATCGCGTCGCGACGAGATTTCCAGCGAGGCATCGATATGGAAATTCAATTTCCAGGATCAGGCGTCGCATAACGTTGTTTCTTTACTTTTGGCGGCTGCTCGAGCAAGGCCAAAGGAAGGGAAACTCGCGTTCTCTTTCGGGACACCGGGCCCTCCTCTGGATTCGATCGTTTCTGCGAAACAAATCTCGTATCCGACTCGTGGAAACGTCTACCTACGCTTTTTTCCTGAAGAAATACTTCAAACGCTGCGTAGATACTAGGAGAATGCGAGATCGCGGCCTCGTTTAATTAACGGATGGAACTCTAAACCATTTTTGGCCAGCTAGGTCGGATTTAATAAAGGCGCGTGAATTAAATACGGAAACTACTATGGTGATTTAAAAATTCATCGAATAACGCAAAGTACGTCGAGGGGTGAGAGAGAAAGAGGGAGGGAGAGAGAAATTCGTGGTATGATGGATAGGGTATCACAAAGTGGAAATTGGTTTCAAGGGAACGTAATACCATTGAGATCGAAAATACGAATTCGAACACGTCGGGGCCCTCGGATTGCAACGAGAGGTCGAGATGAAATGAAAGCGCGAGCGAAAACATGTTTTGTTTCCGGAATCATACCGGCCGGGCTGGTACGATTTCGATATCCGGCTGACCAACCGGTAAAATGTTTTTCGGATTCGTCAGCGGAAAGGGAAAGAACCTGCCATCTTGGGAAAAGGAATCGCATCCAGCGTTGTTCGGTCAAATATGAAACCGCGATTTTCATCGGCCGGTTACTCCGGCTTCAAAGCCTGCGATTCTAAAAGCAGCACAAACACTCCGTGTAACCAACAAAGCGAAGTTACTTTTAATTTTCCGACTATCCGCTCCACTTCAGCCGGTTTCGTTCGCGGCGAAGTTCTTCCGTGAAAAAGGAACGGGTGAAAAACGCGTAGAGGGAAAGCCAGCGAGCAGATCCGGCCCCGCCGCGTCCAAGCGAAATTATAATTCCCCTGGTGATCTCCGCTGGGATCGCGACAAAGAAAATTCGTGGAAACCGGAGGCGGAGCTGAACCAGCAGCGGCCGATTCGATCGGCCGGCCGGGAGGGATCGCTCTCGCGATTCGCTCAGCCGGGCCATTGAAAAAGTTATCCGAAAGAAGAAGGGAAGGATTTTTGGTGCACCGAGACGCGTTGTAACACCGGTGGCTTGTTTCCGCGTTGATCGCGTATGAATCTGACAAGGCTATGGAGGCTGAATATCAAGCAACCCTCGCGTAAACCGCCGCGTATCAGGGATTCGAAAGGCTATCAAGGCGAGAGGAGAGGAAGAAAGGAGGGAGGAATAAGGAGGGCTGGAATAAGAGGGTTTGGCAACCGGGAAAACTGCCACCTGAAATAGGGATGAAAGCTATAAAAGTAGTGGGGGTGGAAGGAATGGGGGGATGGAGCGCATCACGACAGAAGCAGAAAATACCGTGAGACATGTGTTGACATTTATGCCACGACTTATCTACTGCGTTGGGTTTCTGCTGGTTTTATTTTGCGCGAAACCAGCTTCGGGATATTCCCGGGCGAGGCACGCTCTCGAGAAGTCGAGAGAATATGGCGTCTTCGAAGGAAAGACCTTCTCCGGAAGTTTTAGCGCGTCTTAAAAGAATAAGTCGTTAGGTCTCAGTGTACGTGTGTGTCCATACGTGTAGTACAGACGAGGATTCCCGGATTATTTTATCGGCTCGAGTGTCTCGTGGCCAAAAACAAGTTCGCGTCGACATTTCAGCCGCGAGGATGTCCTCGAATTAGCCTTTCCTACGTTTCTCTTCGCAGCCGAGTTTCCTCGAATAGCAACTCGAGCTAAACAATCGGATGAGCTTCTCGAGATTTTCTATCGCGGTCGATCGAGCAAAGAAACGCGGTCGGCCGGGTCGGAATTTGCGATCAGCTCGCAGGCTAATTCCCAGGAGTAGCTTTAATCCTTCCGATGCTATAGTCGGGCAAAGTTTGACGCTTGTGGTATACTAACAGCGATTTTCGTCGCTCGTTAAAATTTCCCTTTGATTCATAATTTCGATAGAGCGGAGCTCGTCCACGTTGGGATTACTCGGTGCCTTGGAAGCGCGTTCGCCAGCGAAATCGCCGTATCGAACGGGTTAGAGGTATTTCCGGAACGAGGTAATCCCTCCTAGACGCCACTGCGAGGTAAAATCAAGCGAATCCCAGACGAATCTCGAAGTATCGTGGCTGCTCGCGTTTCGGCTGCGGCAGGCCGTGAAAAATGTGTGGAGAAACAATCGAGAGTATTGGAAGGAGGTCGTCGAATGGATCGAAGCTCGATGAATCGCGTGATTCGCGCGAAATGCGAGGAAGAAAACGTCGGAAAAATGATGGCGAGAATGTGCGCCAATTCGTTCGCTTTTCTTCTCGCTTTTCTTCTTCCGGCTCGTACTGTACGATGTTTGTCCGCGCGATAAGCTCGATACAGTTAAAGGAACAGGATGAAGGAACAGTGGCTCGTTGTGAAACATCTAAGAATACGGATCGGTCGATTTCGTGACCATCCATACGTAAGCGATGGGTTTCTCGAAGCCCCAACGATGGTGGAATATTTAAGCGCCATAAACTGCGCTAGAGCGTTGTATCTTCGGTTAATTTCCACTATTGAATTTCGTTCGAACGAATAGGTTAATCGTTACACTAGTGCTACGCGTTATGCGGCATTCGTGAAAATCCACCTTGACCAGAAACGCCATGAACCGAATCGATTCGCTGCCTCCTCGAGCCGTAACGACAAACCCAGCGAGCATAGCGGTAGAGTATGCCGGACAAAAATGAATTTTATCGGTGATCAGACGTGCACGGTCCGAATGGAACGACCAGTCGGGCGTTATCACTTGGGAACAGTGAACTGTATCGAACGATAACCGACGGAAAGAGGAGCGTCGTCGTTCTCGCGAAAAAGCACGCGGAGCTTTCGCGAGCAATCCGAAAAACTCCCGCGGCTGTGGAACCCAATTTTCCAACGGCCACGTCGAAAATGTTGCGTAGCGTGAAAAAAGAAAAAAAGAAAGTGAAAAAAATATAAAAAAGGTAAAGAGAGAAGAAAAAAGGAGAAAAGAAACTAAGAAGATTAATTATCAGCGGAATTCACCGTCCAGTGAATCTCGGTGCTATCGCGTTTCACCGTGAACGAGTTTTGTCACGGTTGACGCTGATGTTTCATCGATGCTTTGTTTCTTTGTGGAACAGATTTCACGGACCAGAGGATACGCTAGTGACAGGATTTCGCGTTTTTCCTACTTTTCGTATTTTTTCCCCCGCGATAGCCCCCGCGATAGCCCCCGCGGCTAGCACGGGAATTTCGCGAGCCACGCGTCGCGTGACACGATCGGGGCATTAAGCTTAAGGAAATCCATTTTTCCTATCGCACGTCTAGTGGATCGTGTGGAAATTTCTGAGTGTCAAGCAACGGGACGAGCGCGATACGGGAAATCGAATGTCAGGATGGAACGCGAGGCAACAACCACACCCGATATCATTTTTCACATCTGTTTCCGGCTGCCGCTTGCTAAGTGAGCTCATCCTATTTGGCATGCAGCTACGTCCGTAAATTGGACAGATTAATAACAGTAAATTCTTCGAAACGCCGGATCTGCTCGGAAATTGTAAATTTTCCATGGAAATTTAAACGATATCGGCCGGCGGAGGCGCGCCCAATTAAAAACAAATAAAATTACACACGTATGCAGGTTGTACCGAATGCTCGAGTTAATTCGATCAAGCATCGAATAAAATGGCGGAATCATATTAGTTTTTGTTTGATCGTGTTTCCATTTCGCGGTTGCGGATTATTCTAGATTCGCAGATGGATAAATTTTGAATTACGTTTACCTCGCTTTGCCCGCTTTAATAATCTATTTTCGTGTTTAATTAGGACAGAAACCTCAAATATGGTCTTTCGTCGACACGGGGAAACGTTTGGTAATTGAACGAGACGCGGTACGGAAGAGGCGCTCTTTTCATTATAACGTGATTAAATCCTGGAGGGTACATTAAGCATTTATACCAACGGAAAAATAAAAGTCTTCTGTCGTATTTCCCAAAAAATTCTCCATCCTCCGGCTAAACAGTGAAATAAAGCACGAGAAACAGAGTACATACCTTGTATTTTCCACTCTTCGAAATGGTACAACGCCGACGGTACATTAAACTGCCGGTCTACCGAAATTTTTAAGCGAACCAATTATTTTCATTAATTTCATCGTTCCGGTTCCATGGACGCGCGTTGTCACACGCGTAAATGCCGATCGTTTCCTCGTTCGCGGCAATGACAAATCCGTCAGCCATGTCCCGCTTTAATTACTCGCTCTCTTGCCTCGGACCGTGGTATCCGCAAAAAATCGAATGTAATTAACGTTTCCCGGAGCCCAGTCGCAGTTTCACCGGCCTCGATCCGTAACCTTCCTAGCAATTTCCAAATTTCCGCCCGATTTTCCGCGCGTCCCCGTTTGGCCATGACACCTGGCGTCCACCTATCCAAGAGTCCAACAGCGTTCCATTCTTTCGGCAGTATTCGCAGCCACGGGAAATCGTCAACGGGACCACGACAATGGTCGTACAACCGCTGGTAACAGGCACATCAAAAGCAGATGCGAATTCGAAATGGGAGAAAAGTGGTGCTACAGTGGTCCTACATCGGGATTACGCGTACGTCGAATTTCGGGATTACCGGGTTTGCGAATTTTTCCCGTTAACTCGGAGGATCCGGACGTGGAGCACAGAGAGACCGCTACGTTACGTTAGGTCGTAGAAAGGAACCACTTAATGCTCTATTCGTGAAATGGGTTTTTAAGGAAAGAGAGTGGGAGCGGAAAAAGAAAGGAGAGAGAGAAAGAGAGAGACCCTTCGCGTCAGACACGCTTGGCTGAAATGTCCCTTTTATTCGAATGAAATTTCCGCGAAACTTGTACGCGTTTCCGTCGGCTTTCACGGAGAGGCAGGAAGTGAAATTTTTGCTTGAAAAGCGCTTTTCATCGAACCAATAATTTCGGCTGTAACGAGAGCGGGAAGGCAGGTCGTAGACGAAGTCGTAAATTCTTCGTTACTCGAGGAGAATTTCTGGACGTTAATATACAAGCAACGCAGTGAAGATTCCGATGGGACGATTTCAAAAACTTTTTTAATAAAGCACGCTTTATGAAGCGTCCGATGCTCGCTTTGCGGCCCGTTAATGGTATTGTACACGGAACGTCTTTCAAAACTGTTTAAAGGGCCATCAGTTGGGCAAACTTGCGACTTCATAACCGCCATTCGTATTTCATCAGCCGTTGAACCGATGTAAAGATATTAACCTCTCCGTTAAACCTGAATAAGAATTATAAATCCCTTCTGAGACGATGGAAAATAAAGAGCTAATTATCCAAGGACTAAACGGTATCGTAGAAATTCCAAATTACACCGGTACCTTCTCTTTTCCAGGCTCGAGACCGAAGATGAAGAATCATTACAGAGCTCATCAACTGTCTGTTTGGTTACGTCTGGTGCCGGAACTGCATCGAGCCGGAATGGAGGACGTGGATTCGAAACACAACCTATTCCGCGGACATTCGGACCCCAGTCTGTACGACGGATCGGTGAGGCCAGATCCACTGAGCAGGATCAGCGAGGAATTCAAAAGGAAGAATACCACCACCGAGCCACCGACCACCACCGACTACAATGCCGCCACGTGTGTCAGTTACATTCAGAACACGAATTTCCAAAACGTTCATAACACCAGCACGGATCCGCTCGCCAGTCTGGATGCAGCTGGGTACGTAATAAGCGAATTCGCTCGACCTAATGAAAACGTTAATAAAGAACCTTGTTGCCTGCTCCCTGTCTTTGAAACAGCGTTCGTATATTTGCTAAATCGAATAACCAGGATTGTCGGAGTATAAGAACACGCCGGTTGTTCCTTTATTTTCACCGGCTAAAACAGCTGCATCGCGTTTCAGGATACGGTAAAACGTCACGAGCAGAGGATTATTCGGTTCATTTTGAAAATCCACTTCGTCTTCTCGCGTTTGTCCCGGGAAGATGACGGTTCTCGAAACGTGTTCGAGCGTGCAAAGATACACGTTTATATTTTTACGTTGCCAGGTATGCCGCGTACTCGACAGCTCTCAGCGTGACGATCGCGATCGGATGCAGTTTACTGATTCTGAACGTGCTGATCTTCGCGGGAGTGTACTATCAGCGGGACAAAACAAGGCTCGAAGTGAAAAGCCTTCAGCAGCAACAATTGTTGAATCAACAGTGCGGACCACGAGGTTTCTCCGAACTCAAACAACCGCCTCCGCCGCACTCTCATTTCCCTGGAAGCGGTCAGGTTATCGTCGACGTCGAGAACGCCGAGATGCTGAGAAGGTACAGTTTCTTTCAAAGCTTTCCCGAATCGATCCGCTCCGCGATAACGTTCGCCAAACTGACCTCGGAAATAGTATGTCTCGAAGTTGAATTCATTTTTAGACAAGTAGCAAAATTCTCGGGTACGCTACGAAGGAGATCGACGAAAAGGTGGTCACGAATCTTTTAATAATATCTCCAACGATCCTTATATCGACTGTTTAACGTTACAATCTACATCGTTACCCTCGTGTACAATAATTGGTGCAATCGAAAATAATGTCATTGTCATCGTTTCATCTTGTAAATAAACTTGCGCCACCCCTCCGTGTCTACATCATGGATGACCACCTTTTCCCTCGTTACACCCAACTGCATGATTCGTGTTCGACGTTAATGTAGCGACGCATTTACTTGGCCAATAATTACGTATAATCCCTAAACTGTTACGAAGCTCGTAACGATCAATCGTCGTTCCAGGAACGTTATGAAAGGCCCTCCGAACGATCCCAACACGCTTCTCCAACAGGGCCAGGGAACTCACACGTTGCCTCATCAACACCATTATCAAAAGCAACATCAGCAACAGCATGCCACTCTTCCCCGAGCTTCCGTCATACAGGACATGAATGCACAAACCCAAGTGAGAGTCAGTCATTTTACCTCAACGTTACCAGCAGCCTGTCATTGTTAGATCAGAGAAAGGCGGTATCACAAGGTTCCACCATTCGATGTATCCGCCTCGCGTCGTTCTTTTTAATCCTTTTATCTGTTCGACTCGACGACGTTTCATTTCTCTTTTTCCTTCGTGTTTCTTTCTTTTAATTGCATACCGCTCCCGAAATATAATCCCGATCGAAGTGTTCCCGGCGAAAACCATTCCTGTCTTTTTTCAAAGAACCAAGAACGAGTCTTGTCGTCCTCGATTTTGGTTTTCCGCGAAACGCTGAAGGATAAATTTCGATAAGAACCCTTGAAGCGTTGAAACGCTCGTTTCGAACGAGAGAAATTTCGCGCCAGGATTTGCTCGACGATGCTGAAATTTTGTTTACCGGGACGAGACGGCAACAACGTTATGGAACAGCCAGTTTAATCGCGACTGATTTATAAAACTTCTACCGTTTTAACGAACCACGGCCTTTGGAAGTTGCATCCATAATCCTATTAAGGAGCTTTTAAAACTGCTAAAGTCTGGCCAGGTGAAATTTACACCGATGAAAGCTTCTTCTTGACGTTCCACGTCGCGATGATTATTTCGCCGGTGAACGATACCACCCTTTTATCTCGTTAACGAATTTCCGTAGATTCGGCGAGGACGACTCGACGTCTCGGCGGAGTTCGTTAAAACGAAACTCCAACTTCCATATCTATCTCGACTTAATTTTTTTTCATCCCCTGCCCCTTCCTCGTCCTCCGCCATCCCCGACGGATTCCGAAACCCGTCCAAGAGACGTCGCGTGGATTAACGAGACGAAAATTCGGTACGATCGGAACTGTAAATTCAACTCGCAGAAGCGTCTAACCTTTATTTTCCATATCTCGTTCTGTTCTAGTTCGTCCTGTTTCGTAGTTGAGTTTTAATACTCGGAAGAATTAAATCGAGCACGAGGAAATTTTCGCAGTGCGGAGAATTGTCGAGGGTCGAGTAACACGTTCGCTAGATAGAAGGATCCTCTGGCATCGATGGGAATTGCAGCTGCCGCTTTCCAATTTCTCTGCTCTAACGATATTTCGCAAATTCCAGGGTCCACCAAACGGGTCCATACATCTGACAGTACCAAGAGCTCCACCACCCCCGCGAGCAAAGAGTCCACCCGAGAACCAGCCCCTGCTGCAGAATGCCACCGTGTCGAGTCGTGTGTCCCAGGCTACCATGAGCGAGATGAGGGTGTGATGCTTGGACCCCCCTCCGAAACCCGTCGTGCCGGACGTTCTTACGGCATCGACTTTGCTTTAAATAGCAAACGCGGCCCCGTCGTCTCTGCCAGTCAAGTTCTGGCCCCGCCGTCGTTTCGATAGAATCGAAGAAACATTCTCCGATGAAACTCCTCCCGGGGAGATTCCATCGAAATTCCGGCAAACAATTCTCGACTGGCACCTGGCCTGAAAACTTTCGCCGTTTTCCATTTTCCATCCAGCCCAGCTCGCGACGACGCGCCACGAAAACCAACGGAGGGGGGTGAAAGAACGATTAAAGAATGCAGAGAGGCAGGAGTATCCGGTATTCGTCGAGAAGGAAGAGGAATTAGAGTAGTAGAAGTAGAATCGGTGAGGCTAAGAAGACTCGAGCAAGAGGAGGGATGACTTTTTTCCACTGCATTCCTTCGAGATGCTGATTCAAGCGACGAAAACGACAGGCAGATCGAGAGAAGGAAGTCTGACGAACGTCCTGCGAGAATGAAACGGTCGCGAAACGAAGTGTGAATAGAGGAAATTCGAAACTGGATTTTATCGAGTAGATCTCTCGGAAAGATTCCTTAATGCGGCCGGAATGAAAAGGACAAAAGTTGAACCGCGTGTCTCGACGGATACCAGGACCCAATCGTGATCGGGAAGGATAAATGGATCGTGAATATGATCGATGAAATCCCGATACCCGTAACCATCAAGATGGACGACTTTCTTTCTACCATTGATCACGCTTCAATCAATCAAAAAAGAAACAGGAAAAAAAGAATGGTTTCACAATGAAATTTAACGAGTACGTTCAGCTAGCTAGTCGGTAATAATGAATTCTACGTGTTACGAGAGGAGAGAGACGCTCAAAGCAAAAATCGATCATGGAGACCCGTGTATAAAACGCTATCCACTACGATGTTAGATGTTCCTTGTATATATTTAATGAGAAAAAGACGAAAAAGTGAATTTATACCGTAAGTGAAAGCCAAACATGTTTGCTACTTTCTAAGAGGACATGTACTCGTGTCGCGTACAGTTTGATCGTCCGTTTTATTCCTTTCTCCGTTCTCCTTTTCGTTTACTTCTTCCTATATAATTCACTGTCAACGTTACGCGGTGTAAGTGTGCGAGATTATTAATGTTCAGATCATCCTCGTGAAAGGAAAATTCGGTTCATCGACGAGTCGACTGGGTGTTGTCTTTGATTGGTCAAAGAACGTCGAAATTTATGGAAAATGTCGAAAAACTATGGATCAATAGAACATCGAACAATCGTTAATCGTTTTCTTTTAGATGACATACGCATCCTTCACACATGACACAATGGACCGTCCACCTTTTGCTATTACAATCTTTGAGACTTCATTTAGACACTGACATCGTCGGTTAATTTCAAATCAAGTACCGTGATTTATTCGCTGATTTTCTTCGCAATTTTCTTCGCTAGATGCATTGGAAAGCGAGAATTATATAACTATCGAACGTAATAGTTTCTTCTTTTATCGAGTATATACGCAGCGAAATCGGAAAATCAAAACGACACGTTGTTTCTTCCGTTTTCGCCGTTTCAAAATTCACGTAAATCGGTATAATAAATCCCCTTTTGCCAATCAAAAACTTCGAACGTCGATGATCAATGTCGTTCAACCTCGTCCCATTGTTGTAACACCGTAACTCGAAACGATCCTATTTCACGAAAGAAAATCAAACTGAGCGACGCTTCCGAAACGTACCGTTTCGAGGAAGAATCTCTGTCAAACGGTTTGTGGATAATTACAATTGTTTTCTTTTTTTACGCTTTTCGTAACTCTGAGGGATCTCTCGGCAACGAGATTTCGTTTCACTCGAATTATTATATAAACTATCGACAAAAAAAGAAAAAAAAAAGTATATATATATATATAAAGGAAAAGGGAGCGAAAAATGATCGCTTGGAAAGGGCTCGATTTACATTTGTCATTCAGCCGCCGTTCTTCCGACAAATTTTAATCATCTAGTCACGATATAGTAAAAATATTGTTATTTTTTTATTTACGAGGGATTTTAGAAATGGGCCATTATTATGGCACCGCGGTCTAGCTTCCAAGAAAATTCTACAAATTTCTGTCGTTCCATCGTAATACGATTAGCTCGGGCTACGCTCGAACACGACGTCTCATCTAGTAGCACATGATCGAAGAGGCCAATGCATAACATTTAATTACAGCATAGCCAAGTCGGTAGAGCAAATGAAGCTGTACAGTAGCGGTAACCACGGATGACTAAATCGCCAATGTAAATCGGGGCTGTATAGTCTGCGAATCGACTGTGCACAGACATGTTTGCCGATTAAGCGTGTTATGGATAAAATTATACGCCATGAAAGCGGATCTAGTCAAAGATCTTTAGAATGCTACCTTGAGAGTGTCGGCGACGTTGAATCGTTAGAAGAAGGGAGAAATGCTAAAAGAAATTGGTCGATTCGTATTGGATCCAAAGTGTACGTGATTTTTTGTAAAAATAAACGAAAACGTATAGGTGTAACATAAAGATTAACATAAATCTGTTATCATGCGTAAGACACTGCCACGGGACACGTAAATTCACGTGAAAAAAAGAGTTTCGCCGGTCGGTTCAAATAAAAGAGACTGTTACTCCAATGTGACTTGATTCTTTGAAGCACCATTTTATTCTGATCGACGCTTTTCAATTACGTCATGTTTTCTCCGGTTTTAAACACGATACCGCGCAAACTATCGTACGGAGTCAGCTGTGTAATTATAAAGAAATTCATGAAAATTTTCGTAGGTAATTTCTTAACAAATTTTCGTTACGATCAGCCAACGCATACACCTTTTAACATAAGATTCTAATCTATATTAATATATAAGCAATTTTTATTATTCTTATCTATTTAGTCGTCATTGAACGCATCTTCCAATGTCATAATTCTTAAATATTGTACAGTTTTTAACGATAACGTCACGTTTTATGTAACATAAGAACATTCGAAGAATATGCTTCAAAGAGTTAATCACTGAACAAAATTTAACACTTTCACTGTTGTCCTGTTATCAAGCTGTCCTCCAAATCAAATGCGAAATTTGATGTTCGTTTGTATTACTATTTATACGTAAAATAAAATCAAAACTTCGTAAGATTTTTAGGCATTCGAGTACATAAAAGCGTCACTCTGTTCAATATGGCAGTGAATGCGTTAAAAGAACTTCACACGGTTGATCGACTTAGAATCTTGTTTTTATGGAATCACCACACGGAGACCGAGCTTAAGGGAGAAAAGAGTACGTGTTAATATGAAAGAAAAAAGGAAAAAAAATCAAAGTCTTTTGTACATACAATTAAGCGATTAAAATAAAAGGAATCAAAGGATGTGTTTACGATATTCTCGCCAAGTTCAGCATCATCGTGAATGGATAAAAACGGGAAGCAAAGTTCGTTAAACCGAATAAAGTCTTTTTTAAGATGACTTGCGGAATTTCGTGGAAAAGTTACGTAATAAATATCATTAAGTACGGACAATCCGAATATACTAAAGACTAAAGGAGGAGGGAATAATAGTAGACTTAAATAAGAACAAACCATGATCGGTAAAACGAGAATAACAACGGAGAGAGATACTGAACCGGTTAAACAGATGTTTAAGAAAATTTAAATAACATATATTAAATACACATATTATGGATTGTAATGAATTTATTATGGCGAATATTATTATATTTATGTGATTTTTAGCTGGCCTCGCGTTCCACCGAAAAGATACCTGAATCAGATCTTTCGGCCGAAGGCAAGGCTACCTGTTATGTTTAACGTTTCTGTTATCAAATTGTAAATATATAACAAAATACATGGTGATATTAATTGTACGTGTTAAATGTTTCTCCCACGAACCGCGTTTCTTGTTAAAAACTTTCTGATGTTCGATGAATGAATAATGGAAAATAATAACACTCTAAACGTAAAAACGGTCGCTTACTGACACAGATATCGACTTTTATATGTCACGTCACCTGCAATTTCAATTTATTTTCAATTTCGAAATTTCTCGGTCGAAAATTCCAATAATTATTTTTCTGATGTCATAGTTAATACTTTATTAATTTTTTCCAATATCTTTTATTAATTATTTCTCTTACGCCTCGAGTAATTTGTTATCAACGATAAATTAATCGATTTCTACAATTTATGTTTATTACGTATATTTTTTTGCTGTCGTGCCATAGATATCTTTAATGTAGGTACTTAGTATTATCGATCATAGAAAATACGTTGTTTCTACGAAATAAAAAATTGAAGGAAAAATGTACGTGCATAAAATGGAGAAGTTTTCTAATATAGAACTAGTGAGATACGTAACGTTAGGTCAATGGTTTACCTCATTTGCAGTAAATATTTCCAAGGTATATTACAATATCTTTATTACCATTTGATGGTAAGAACCGACATAAGATAATAAAAGTTATTTTAATTAGTGATTACCAACTATGCTCATAATACATACACAAAACATGAATTATGAATAATTATTGTATTGGAAAATTAATAACGCTGCTATGCAGAATTTGCAAGTCAGCGAGCATCATTATATAATACTTGTTATACTTGTTATAATATCTAGATACCCTTCTTACCTCCTTACTTATCGCGATATGTAATTGTATATTTTACTGTTTCATTGGCGCTGTAGTCTTTCTCGATACTGAATCGATAATGTCGCATGTGACATAAAACTCTTAAAATGGTTAGATGATCTCCAAATTTGTCTAACGAAAAAATATATCACTTCTTGTTTTCCTAATTTTCGTATAATCCACTTTTTCTCGTACTCGGATGAAAACTGAGTACTTAAACTTTAAGTATAGGTTTTAAGTATTTTCAAGCAAATTATAATGCTGAAGTGGAAATCATAAAATTTTTTGTGACTCATCTACATATATGTATAATATTTCTTCCATTAAGTGTAGGCCACATATGTTGTCAGAGGTAGGTGGGAATAATTTGGTGCGTAAGATACGTAATTTAAGAACAGAGTGTAGCGTGACGTCTGCCGAGAGTAGCGAGCAAATGTTTGTTTCGATATGAAGCTTCGTCCAACCTTAATAAGTGCGCAGACTTCAAACGAACAACATGTGCCGAATGATTGCTGCAATTCTTGTCCTATGTTACTTGAGCTTTTCGCCATGTCGAGCCATCGACATAGAAGATTGCGGTAAGTTTCGATTTCACTGTTTTCAATCGTAAACCACTGAATCTTTCCTTCTACGACGATATGCTTCCATGTGAAAAAGAAATATAAATTAAAAAGAATATTACGTTCTTAAATATTTTTACAAGAATTATTTCTTTATCGGTATGGTTCCAAGGATGATTCATTTTTCGCTATCTAATTATTAGTATCTTAAACACAACCGAAAGTGTGATAACGTATTTGTTCAGTTATATGTATATGTAAATATTACTCGTTAATTACCTATGACATTGTAAAGTTGTTCGTAAATTTCAAACATCGATGCAATATTTTTTTTAAATTTTCATAACGGAACTTATTATCTCTTCTTCTGCGATACAGATATAATTGGTATGATACTTAAATAATGAATAATCGATAAACAAATATATATGCAGAGAATCATGATTGATGACCGATACGATTTGTTTATTTCGTGTATTATATCGTATTACAAAAATATTCAAAATAAATTCAGATATCGTGTTATTTTTTGTATCATTGGAATCGTTTAAACAGTATTTATAATCTTATGGTAAATTGCAATTATACATTCCATGCTTAGCCTCGCCAAATAAATAATTTTAATACGATTATAAGTGTGTCTTTGTTAATTGTAGATTCGTTATTTGATTTCGGGAAAGAAGTACTACTTAATAATCGGTTCAGAAACGTGTAATTGACATGATGGCATATAATCGTAAAAGTAGCGGAAATTCGTATTTCAAAAATTAAAATTCACGAGTCATGGCAGCTACTGCGCTGTAATTGTCAATGTAAACCTCTATTTACGTAAAGGGTATATACGAAGACTAACTGAAATCATCTAATTATAACGCAATGAGTGAAATTATTTAAATGTTATTTTATATAAAACACAAACGAGAAAACTGTCGTGTCAAAATGAAATTATTCTAATGGAATATAGTACTGGTGATTTACAATATAGCTTTTTTTATACAGGCTCAAAAGTTGGGAAATTTTTGTCTGTAACTTTGGATTGTGATATGACCAAAGCTGTATGTGATTTAATACCAGATACAAATGTGACAATTCGTATCGATTTTATAGCCGGTTAGTATGTTCGTACCAAATGTCATTATTTAAACATTAAGCACAAAATGCTAAAAACATTAAACATACTGTTGCAGAAAAAGATCTTTCAAAAGTCACCGCTATCGTGCACGGTATAGTGATGGAAATGCCTATACCTTTCCCGTTACCGAATGCAGATGCTTGTGCGACTCCTGATTCTGGAGTTACATGCCCCTTGAAAAAGGACGAAACATACCATTATAAACATACATTATCAGTGCAAAGATCGTACCCTAAGGTAATATAGACTATTTACACTGTATACGTTCATACTGTACTCATAATGCTAATCAATTATCTTCGTTCTTAAATTGTAGGTGAGTGTTATTGTAAAATGGCAACTCATAGATGAAAATAATGAAAATATCGTTTGCTTATTAATCCCAGCACGCATTAAATAGGTAATATTAATTTACAATCTATTGTAATTCTACTTTTAAAGAAGTTTATATTTTACAAAAATTGTATGAAATAAATACAAAACATAGCATTAAAAAATTTCATTTTACACATTTATAAATTGAATTATCTTAATATACAAAATATACAAGTTTCATACAGTTTTTATTCAAATTAATACATCGGCGAAATAAATGTATAGTATCGTATTGTAGCAATAAATAATGCATATATTTCTTTTCAAATACATAACATGCTATAAACTTAAATGCTGAATAAATAAAAATTAAAATTTGTAGTGGCGTTGATGTTATAAAAATTGTTTAATGTCCTCACGTTATAAATTAGTGTGTGACATAGCTTAAATTTAAGCAAAGCTTTAAAAGCTTTAGTATTTTGTTTGCCTAGATAAATGATCAGTTTAGCTAATACAGAGAACATCTTATCGCGATAAATTTTTAATTCTTACACGTTACATTAGAAACTAAATAGTATGTCTTCTGATTTTACTAGATACCTGTAGGTTTAACTATCTTTCTGAACGCGACGACGTAAAAAACGTTACTTTGTTAAGTTCATTTTTTATCTAACCTAGAGTAAGTCTTTTGGTATCTTCAGCATTTGCTAAAAAAATATCAACTATCCATTGTATCACATTTATCCTCCGTTCTTTCAGTATATATTTGATGGATAGTTCTTTTGGTTCTTTGTCTGAATAAACTCTGCTGGCCGTTTTTTAGTGTTTTCTGTGCTTGATATATAGGTTCGTATTCTCTCAATTGTGCCATAAAACCTTCGTTGGGATTTATACAAAACCTTCTTTGTTGCACTATTGTATATGCACGTCTGAAGAAATTATGATTTTAATAATTTTACAAATGATATAGATATAGAACAAAGAAACTTACATCTGGGAGAGTCCATATGTTTCCATAACATATGCTAGTACCAATGCTGCAGATCTTGATATACCAGCATTACCATGTACTAAGGCTTGCCCCCCAGAGTTTAAACCTTCGTCGATAAATACTTTTACTTTTTGAAAATGTTGGATAATATTCTCTGTTGCTGTGTCTGCGATATTCAAAACAAGATACCTGTAACATTTATTATTAGTATAAACTACTAAAAACATGTCAATTAATATAAGACAAATTGATCAATTTTATATTACATACTTAAATTTATCAGGAAAGTTGGGTTTTATAAAATTTGCTTCTATATCCTGTCTAACACACACTATATGAGTTATGCCATGATCTAATAACGATTGCAGTTTTGACCGGCTAGCTGCGCTATAAGGTCCAAGATATAATCCAGGTACCACTTCCTAATATTGGATAATTAATTTAAATCATACGTCGTTTAGGTAATTTTTAATAATATGTATTCAATGTACCTGCATATGTCTTCTCATTGTATATGTCCATTCCTTTGGTCCATCCATAGAAAGAGGTATTCTTGGATAATCGTCAGATCCATTTTCATTAGTAGTATCCTATAAAGTATTTTGATTTATCCATTTTGAATTATCATAGGTGGAAAAATCCAAGATATAGGAAAAGGGTAAGGTTTCTAATAAATAAAAATACAATTATAAACAGTATTTATTTGTATAAAAGTATAAAATAAGATATACATAAGAAAAACACAAAAGATCGCACAAACTGTGTATTAGTCTTCGAGTAATCGTAACGGGAAATAACGAGATAAAGGTAAAAATATAATATCACACGTTTGGTAATATATATAAAGAAAAAAATATCAATGACAAATAATATAACCTAAAATTTAAAGAATACATTTTTTATAACGGTTTAAAATCAATACTAAAAGTTATATACCTCGTCCTGATGAGATCCATTACTGTCTAGAGACAGCATACCACTAATTTTGCCCACTTAAACGCGTAAAAATGTCGAATTTGGACAAGAAAATAAGAAATGCAGTATCCTTTTTCCCGCGATCGCGATATTATTTTTTGAGGTGGCGGCCATTTGTAGTATAGTTTGCTACTGTAGCGTTCTCTGGTGTGCAATATGTAAATTACGTTAATTATCGCGGTCTTTTTATACTATTTACCGCTACAAGTTTACCAAAGTTTAACTTAATCATTTACCGAAACTTATGTATAAAATATGTTACAATAAACGAAACGCTAATTTTGCCGTCAGATCGTTAGTGGAATTTATTCCACGAGTCTAGAAGAATTAAGTCCACGATAAAACTGCGTTGAAATTCGTACTCATATTTTAATCATAATCATCTAAACATATGGAAAATAATACGATCGATTATTTACAGGATTTATTTATCAAGTATCTTTGGACTTCGTGACAATTTTTTAACGTATAATTTTGCTCACGAGAGATTACTCATACGATTACTCAACGGAAACAGGAAACACTATTTGGCGAAGAAGATAAATTTCGACGTGTCTTGTTTGTATTTTAAATTCGTTTCAGCGTCGTTAAGGTAAGTAAGACCAACAAAATGAACAGCGAGTCACAGTATCAAAGTTCAAAAGATATTAAGTAACTTCTGCAACAGGGAACGCATTGGAAAGACTTCCCCCATCCTGATACAGAAG
Source organism: Euglossa dilemma (assembly GCA_002201625.1). NCBI lineage: Eukaryota > Metazoa > Arthropoda > Insecta > Hymenoptera > Apidae > Euglossa > Euglossa dilemma. Next base: position 1,373,297 of record NIJG01000025.1, on the reverse strand, counting down.
AAAAATAAATAAAGGAAATTAGATTGAAATCGGTGAAGAAATCGCAATTGTAATATCGTTAGCCGAATTGCATAGCAGCGAGATTTCCCGTTCTACAAAGAAAAGGGAAACGGTATGCTTTCGACCACCAGCACGAGCCAAGCGATGCAATTTAGTTACGAACTGTTTAATACAAGATTTTACGAGGCACCGATTCCCGGTTGCGGTAACCTGCGCGTATTTTCTTCCGGGACGTAATACAATTTTCTATAACTATCGCCACGCTTTCGCGATGAAAGTCCATGCATGCGGCCGCATCAGCTCGTAACTCTGTGTGCGTGCTTGATACGCGTCTTACCGGAACACTTGATAGATTTCGTACACGTGCCGATGGCTTACCCGTGCTTCCGTGCAAAATCGCTATTACGCCTGAACTCTTACGTTGCCCCAAGTGCGTAAATTTCGATCGGTATCGCCGTCAGATCTTTCCCTTTCGACGTCCGATTTCAGTATCGCCATTTCGTAACACGCGAAATTACCTTCCGAATTAACGAGACTGCGTCTCTACTTTAATTTCATGCTTCGAGTCATCCCTGTCCGATCGGTTTATCATTAAACCCTAGGTGTTTACCGTAATTACCGTTTCTTCCGTTGTATCTCAGTTTCTTGGAATTTCAGCCATCAATTAACCTGAGGAAGTCTTTAAAAGGTCGCCGTGATGGCGAATTAGAGATAATTCTGGTGCGAGGCCTGTTGGTTTTCCAGTTTCACAGGCTGTAATAAGGAACATTGATGGGACGTAGAGTGAAGGGTGTTAGATACGATGGGCAAAGAGGGACAAATTTGGTATCGCTCCGAGGCACCGGTACAACCACACGTAGAACAACTCGCAGCGAATTCCGTGGTTGTTCCTTTACGCGTCGTGGCAAGTCTCAGATAAGAAATTATATCGTCATCCTGACCTCGATCCGTTTAACAACGGTGTCACTCTACGGCTTTCTATCATTTCTCGCCATGGGATGCGCAGTGGCTGAACAAGGCTACAAAACATACATAATGTAGTCGATTTTCCTAGTCACGCAGCATTGGACGATTTAATTGTCGGTCTGGTATACGTAGATAATAGTTTGCATAAAACGGGAAGGTGTTACGAAACAAGATAGCCCGTTGACTTACCAGATAAATAAATACTGCTCCGTTTAATGTCTTCATCGCTTCGTTTGTTCTCCGTTCAGGATCCATGAAATTTGTACGTCGTAACTTTCGCCTCATTTTTTTTTTTCTCTAATTCTCGATGCTTTTCTGTTTCGCTTGACTTTCACCTTTCGGGCTGCAACAGCGTACGAGCGAACTTTGAACCGTTTAGAGCCCGGAACCACGAGGCATCTGAAAATTCTCCAGCGAATCATGGATGCGGCATCGCGTTACGTTAAACAGGGGTTTCTAGATCTCGGCTCTGTTCGGTAACGCTGTTGCCGCCACGGTGATCCGTATAATTAAATAATTAAGCAGGCAACAGCCGACGGCGTAGCCCTGCCGCATGGAAGTTTACTTTCTAAGCTCGTTGGCGTGTGCAGCGCTGGCAGATATGGGAATCCGTGTTGCCCTCGGGGCATCAGCACCGAGATTGTTGCAATCGCCATCCATGGCTCGCGAATCTGGAGCACTTGGCACACGCTGGACGCGCAGAACCGCCGATAACCATCGCCGACTAATTTCATTTCGCGATAACCAAACATCATCTGTACTCCTGCTCGTCTCTCGTTCATTCGGTACCATCTTCGACTCGTTCAATGGATATGCCTAGCGTATACCCCGCCTCTCTAAACTCTCTCGACGTAACGTCTATTTTTAAATTTTATATCAGTTCGCTGAACATAGCTCGCTGACTCTAGTCCGTGTAATTTTCGGGGAACACGGAGAAACGGGGAGCAGTGTTTCGTTATTCCTCGAATTATGCTCTACTGCGAGTAGCTCGTAATTACCGGACGATTTCCTCTATCAGCGAAACTCGATACCTAGATCGCCGCGATTCTATCCGATTTCTATCGAGTTTTCATTCGCGAAAAATGAATGATTTTATTATCCGTCGCCCTGCAAGCGAGTACGTTCTTTCCTGATCCTGCTCGATTCTATCGGTCCGATGCTATTAGAACTTTATAAGTGCCTTAAGTGCTCGGTCGGTCGTTTTTCCCGCCAGTTCTAGGAAAAACAAGTCTTATTATTTCGAGAACCAATCCGGCAAGTTGTAATTGTCAGGTCACCCGGTACGTTGCCCCTTCGGCAATGTCCACTTCGCGAACGTCAAGAAACGCGAGCACAGAGCCGACAAAAAATCACATTCTGCCATTCGTCGATCGGGAACGACCGAGGTTCACGAGGACAAATTCAGCAATCCGCCGAGAAGAAAAATGCACGGAGGGAATGCATTAGAAACGACCACCTTAACTCTCGGCGTTTCCATCTGTTCAACCGCTACCGGCGCGTATTCATCGTGTCACGATGATTTATCGCGCGTCTCGCTCTTTCCGCGGAAGAAAGTGACAGCGTGGAAAGTTATTTTCACCTCGCAGCAGATGCTACGGATTACCAATACTCGATACCCTTCCCGTCGTATGAAATTATTTTTACCTCTTACGGTTACGTGGCCGGATTAAAGAAGAAAGAGTACCGCGATTCATCGCCAACTCGAATATCGCCGTGAAACTTAACGCTTTTACGTTTCATACCAGCTGTTAACGTTGACGAGCAACCCCGTCCTGTCTATTTGTAACCGTCAAACGCGCGTTTAGCAAGTTTGTACACCCGATTAATCTCGTTCGTATCAATTTGTTAGCGGCCTGATTTAATTCCAGCGAATCGCGAGTCGTTGCCTTTAACTATGCAAATTTCCCTCGTGCTCGGATTTGAGCGAGTTTCTTTCACCGTCTCGAGGTTGCCGCTTATCGTTCCGTTTCATCACACTTCTCTAATTGCTGCGAAAAAGTTTAAAAAGCATTCGTTTCGGCAAAAAGTCCCGAGCGAATTGATATTTCACGTGTTCGGGGGAGGAGAACCCGTCACGAATTTCTACCGCGCGCCATGACCCATGATTCATCTTATCCAATCCCTTCTAACACTCGAAAATTTAGAAAAACCCTTCCGCGCATTGCTCTTTCTGTAATACCGCGATTCTCGGGAAATCGAGATATATCGGATCGGAGAAAAAAGGGTTCTAATTGAAGGTTTTGTTGGCCAATAAGTTGCAACGGATTCTTACAGAACACACTGCTTTTCTTGTTCCATTGAATGTCACGTAATCATATGGTAGTTAAAATTCGTTATTCGATAAATCTCTTCTCTACCCGATAGAATAGTAGTAACAAAGAAAATCGGTTGTTCTTTTCCGCGAAGTCTTTGTTAAACAATTTGTTAATCCTGTTTTCCTCAGGTTTGTGGAAACGCAGCTACGATTATACTACGATTAACGCTGCGTGACGGCGTATCAGTGGTTGAACTGTGCCAAAGTTGCCGTCAACGTTGCACCGGTTGCACGAGAAAAATAGCGAAGAGAGAACACCCGGCGAATTTCGCGATTACGTCTAAAATCGCGATGCAAAAGGCGAGATTAACAGGCGAGGTAGCAATTTTCAGTAAAGAGATATGATCTGGACAGTAGACGTCTGGCTGGGTTTAATTCCTCTGACTCATAATCTGTGGCGGCCGGGCGATTTTATCTGAACAGCACGGATTGCCTAATTCCTCGGTGCACTCGGAGCTTCCTCCATTCGGTTTCCTTGTCTACTACCGATGACCGGCGTCGCTGAACCGTTCATCACTGCGTTAGATCGCTTTTCGCGATCTGAGAACTATGGAAAATCCAAGCAGCATTTCGAATTTTTGCTCGCTCGACCGAGCGTGAATTTCTTTCGGACACGTTTCTGCTCGTCCGACTCGCGCCTTGTTTTACCTCGAAGTTAACGAACGATTTGCAAAATTCTTTAAACATACGAGCTATCATCGTCTACGATCTTCGTTCGGTTCGACGTACGAAGAATTCCAGCTTTCCGGGAGACCCGGAGCGAATAAATGAAACCTCTAATGAAATGTGGCCGCACGGCCGATGGTATTACGTTAGTCTGGCTCATTAGCAAGCGATTGAACTCAATTCGCTCGATCTACGCTAACGGAGAATTCATTTTCGACGTCGCTTTTCTCGTGTCGTAGCCTCTGAAAAAGCAGAAAAAGTGGCTACTTAGCTTTTGCCTGGACCTGAATCAGCAAACCTGGGATAACGATGTGACGGATCGTTAAGGGAATTTATCATGGGAATGGAGGCATTTACCCGAATCCTGGCCACAATGAATATTCCCCGCTCGTTTTCTAACGATGACTAGATCGGATAGTAATCGCGAAGGAGCGATTGCGAAATATTTCGGAGAAATTTTCAGAAATCGAGGAGGGGAAGCCGAGAGCCAACGAGTTGTTGGTTTCGCAATAATAATCGTCGTTGCTGCAAATTTTTCAGGCATAATTCGTTCACGGAACAGTAAAACCAGCGTCCGAGTGTTCCATTTTTAGCCACGATTAAACCGAAATGGTCGCCGCGGAATAACGGGTATCGTTAAACTTTCGAGATTTTGCAAGCACCGCTGCGAGCGCGTTAACATCCGCGCGGGGTAGTCTTTCCGTCTCAGCGGCGGCGCACGTTCGGAAGCAACCGGTGCAACTCGCGGCGATTGCGCAAAAGTCCGAGTGACGAATGGAAAGACGGTCGACCGTTCCCGCGTGATTGCCAATCGGTCGAAAAAAGATATTTTCCAGAGACGACCGGAGCAGGGAAACTAGAATTTCGCACGAACACTCGCGCGATTCCTTCCCGTTCTTTCCCTCGCGTTCCCTTCGCGGGAACAAAGCCAACTTCTGGGAACCGCTAGACTAATTTGGTTGGAAAAATGCGATATTTCGAACGCGTTCGTTCCTATAGAGCATCCAACAAAGCTTGCTCTCGTTAACCTCCGACCATTCTTACCACTGCTGCTTTACATCCATTCCTTATCACCGCTATCATCTGTTTTCCTCTATCGCCGCGCTTCGTTATTTCTTTGTCTCCGATTACCGAGGTTTGCATTCACCGAATCATTCTGCCAGACAGAACCTGAGAATCTTACGTTGCTCGCCGCGAACGTACTCCTTATTACGAGCAAAAGATTGAGAAACTTTATTATCAGTGCGCCTGAGACGTAATAATTGCAGTTCAGCCCGATGCATTCCGGCCGACTTTTTGCTGAAAAAACTTTCTTCTCTACGAAAACCGATGCCGTTCACTTCAACATTAGATCATTCCTCTTTTTTTTCCTCTTCTCGAACGTTGGTCGTTGTCTAATTAGGGGCACGGTCTGTTATCCAACCGCCGCGGCCAGTTGGAATTCTGTTGGGAATCTTCATCGATCAACACGGGTCAAAGCGTTCTCCACCGTGGCGAACGATTGGCCAACGATCCGGTGGACTCCCATGTAAAGGGTGGCCAGTTTTCTCGATAAGGAGATCGAGCAGGCCAAAGGTAGCGAGAAAAGTCGTTTTAGAGAAACCGTGCCAAGGTGGAAACTTCGCGAATCGTTGCAACCTTCGTGCCTGAAGATCACGTAGGAGAACGTACCCGGGTTTCAGGGTGGTCTATCGATGAAACACCGCAGCGACCATCTCAGCTTTTTCGATAATTATCCATTCGATGTAGAGACGCGTGTCGGGAATTAGTTTTGCAGACGGGTCGTTAGGGAGAAAATTCAGTAGCAGGTCAGTAGCCTCCCCTGTAAGCGTGGATGAAGGATTTTTTTTCTCGGAACTAGCACGATTTGAACAATATAAACGCACGACCAAGAACTAGATACGTTTACGACTTTACTTGGACTTCAGCGGCTTGTTACGTTACGGAAAGTTGGCGTTTACAACGCTTACGAAATTGGCGAGTCGTAAAACCTAGTCTATTAGCGACGCGAGGAATAATTGGGATAAATAGGGTGGGAGAGATGAAAATTGTAACAGAATTTTACCTTGTCTCTCCCGCCTTACTCTTTTCCAGCTACCATTGCATAATATTCCGCCAAAAACGTCTACGAAGAATTTCTCCTCGCTGTGCCGTTCTGCCGGATCGATTTACCAACGATCCCTTTCTTCCTTCGATTGTATCAATGTTTCATCGCGAACGGTCGATACTCGCGATCGGGAATAAATTTATATTTTAAATCGCGGCGAACTTTTTCCTATTTCGCGTATCCCGCGCAATTGCACCATCGCGCTCAACGTCTTTCCGCTTCTGCGCTGATACTGACGTCGCTAGTATTCCCGCGAATTACGGTGAATGTCTAATTGCCGTTCGCTCCGATCTACGACGCAGAACAATCCGATATTCTTTTTCGTGGCCGAATTTAATTCAGCGTGGCGCGATAGAAAAACACGTGACACGTTCTAATTTCGCTTTGGTACAATGCTTGCCGTAAACGACGAACAATAAAATGACTATGCACCTTGGTTTTTCGGCCCTCGGTAAGATCCCTTGGTGGTTCGGCGTGCAGGTAACAACTTTTTGCCAAATCCGACCGCCTTTTTCGCGGATATTTCGCGGTTATTTCGCGAATACCAGGTCGTTCCGAAGACTGGAACCACGAGGTTGACGGTGGCTTCTCACAACTGGCATCGGGATTGTTAGATATCGATAATAAACTCGTGCCATTGGGAGGTAACGAAGCACGTCGAAGTGGAAAATGAACGTGCGAGGAAAAGGTAAAATTTCAACGGGAAATTTCACAAAATCCTCGACGAAACCTCGTTGCGATTCGCGTTACGTCAATGTAGCCGGAAGTCGCGCTCAATTTTTCGTTGTGCAATTCCGTCTATCGCCATCGCTGTTTCGAGATGATTGACACGATATTGTAATACAGCGGACATGACAAAAGATCCATCGAGATTCGAAATATGGCCTGGCAGAGAGAAAAATTCGATACGAACTGTCAAGGAGTATGAATGTATCCATCCACCGCAGATAGGTTCCCTTCACGGCGCGTGAAACGGCGCGTGAGTCATTCAAATGTCAAAATGGACGACTCCACTTTCAAAAATTTTCTTCATTTTCCTTACCAAAAACCCCCTCGTATTTAATGAAAATTCTTACCTGTCATCTTACGGAGTTATTCGATTTGGCGAACTAGCTGCTCACGCGTATAAGTGACAGATGACGATCGACGGATAAATTTGAATAATCGATCGATGAAAAAAAATGGGAAAGACCGATAATGATTCGATGATTTGAAGGAAAAACAAGAATTCTTGGTAAATTTTTCACGTGATCTATGCTGCCGTTTCTTCTTTCGATCGACGAATGCAGTCGTCCTTCCATGCGAATCCAGGTCAATCTTACGCGGCCATTTCGAATTTTCGCGAAAGGTTTCCTTGTTAGGGACAAAGGTTCGAAATTTTCCAGGGTGTCATCGCGGTTGACGGAAGTGGAACAATCCTGCGGTCAACGGAGCACCGAATAAGGGGTCCGAAAGGGTCGATCGCTATTGGTGAAAGGGGTCCGTATGCAATGCAATCGTTGTACCCCCGCCTCATCTTGGTTCCCTGGGCCTGGGCAGGGCACCGCTATAAAAGCATACCGCGTCGCCCCTCAGATACGTAGTGTTTTCCCGTGTACTGCACAAGAAAAATCGCCCACAATGAAGTTCGTCGTAAGTTTCTACCAGTTACAAACGAGTCTTTCATTGTTCGCTTGGACCTCGTACTTGGTCCATCTCGCGTTACCCTGGGTTTCAACTTAGTCTTTACTTTTGCTCCGGGGGTGTCCGCGTTCTCTCTACATTTCCCTTTTCCCCTTTAATATTTATCGGAGCTTATCGAAGCTTTGTAAATTTCGAGTTAACACTTTTGCAATTGCAGATTGTTCTGTTCGCCGCTATGGCTGTGGCCAGTGCCTACCCTGGTATCATACCGTACCACTCCGCACCGGTGGTAAGTGAAAGCAGAAATTTCGGAAAACTTTTTCGACCGACTGAAATTTTTCACAGATCGATGTACTTTCCGTTGCACGTTGCATAATAATCTTCTAATAGTTATGTAATAATCTTCTTACATTTAACGGAAAGATAATTTCTACTCTGCTGGCTCGGGCCATTAAAACGTAACACTTTTCCAGAAGGTTCGACGTTGTAATTTTCTCTCTCGTAACATCTATGGATAAAGTAACAAAAGCAATCTCTATCGACGCTGTTTCTAGTTTATCACCGACAGACAGTGGTCAGTAACCAAACAGTAATCATTTTATTTTCAAAATCGTTAACACTTCTCTTTAACTCCGCGACGTCCAAGTGTGACTGGACCGAACTTGGGCTGCGATCGCCACCACTCGAGAAGAAATCCATCGACGATCGTCTCACTGATCTAACGTAATATCTCTTCAGCATCTACTTTCACATCTCATTCTTCTCGTTTATCCTCTGGTAATCTAATCTTCCGGGAATCTTCGGACGCTGTTACGGTGCATTTTCCAGCACCGTTCTCCGTTAACCGAGAAATTAGACACTCTCGGTGGAAAGTAACCAAACGTAACCAAGTTTCCGTATCGAAGCGTAAACGGCAGACGAATTGAAACGAAATCCTGATTTTTGAAACACATAGGTGTCGCATCCGTGGCCAGCGCCTGAAGCTTGGCCAGCACCTGCACCGGCATACGTGCCAGCACCTTCGTACGTTAAGGTCGCTCAACCTTCGTACGTTAAGGTTGCTGCAGCACCATTAGTCAAGGTATCGGCTCCTCAGGTAACCATAACGATAATCTAGACTTAATATCATCGCATCGGTAGCAGAAGCTAACGAGAAAAAGCTGTTCGTTCATTTTCACGCGTAATTCTACTAGCCATCCTTCGTCTCGCGTTCCCCCGAGTGTTCATTCTCAGAATCAGATCTCTCAGGCTACTTTCATCGTCATAATTTCTCGCTCGTGCAGCGGTTCCGTTCGAAATTACTACCGCATCATCGATAACTTCTCATTTTCCGTGTCTAATGATTCGTCTAAAGCAGAGTACTAGTTACGAGTCACGTAACTCAACTTTCCAGTCGACCAGGGAACGAAATCGGCTCTTGATCATCGTCTAATCGATTCATTCGTTAACCAGCGGACCTATAAGCACTCCAACGAAACGACAGCTGAACTATCGACAAGCGATTCTTAATCCCTCGTGCCAGGAACAGCTGTAGATTGGTTCTCACTTCCACGTTTCTTCCATTTAAATTACTTGCGTTTATTTAATTCGAAACTGGCTGACCGATGGGAAGGAAAGGTTTGTCGGGAAGAAAATTCGCGGTGACAGAAATTTCTGGCACTGCGAATCAGGTGGATAAGGATGTCGAGGTAAATACGTTAACCGGTGAAATTCCCGCAGGTACATGCCCCGGAAGTGCACCAAGTGCTTCAGATCCCGCAGCAAGCGTCGATTCCGGCCCCACACCCACAGCCCCTCAACATTAAGATCCCACATGTGCCGACCGTGAAGATCCCATACCACGGCCCTAAGGTCGTCCAGCCACATTTGATCGGCGTGGAACATTACGTGGAGCCGGAAATAAAAGTCGTCAAGGCTCCTATCTCCCATCATCCCTGGGATTAAAGTTCCGCACCGCACCAATTGAACTCGCTGGTCCAGGGTGATCCATCCTGGACGAGCCGTCCTGAGGTGCATGCGGAGTAGCAACGTATTACGAACAACGATAACCATGGCCAACATCGAAATTCTCCTGGCGGGAAAGAAGCTCGGGACTATATACATTTGAAGTATCCACGTGGACGTTGTTGGAGCAACGCCCGGGTTCTTCGTCCTATGGGGAACTAGCTCCCCCGAGATCGATCGAATCGTTTTCATTCGGGACGAGAGGGAGACAGAGGTCCAATCAGTATTATCCAGCAATTTAAACGTCGAAACACGGACGAGGAACATCGAGGCTTTGCGAGATGGTTGGAAGATCACCAGTGTCGGCGCCCTCAGGATCGGCGAGCGCTTTGGACCACCCGAAGACCTCAGACCAGGCACCCAATCTTAAAAAAAAAAGTTTACTTATTTCTTTTTTTTTTTCTCTCCCCTTCATAGAGCAACTACACACGATACACGTTTACACGAGCGCAGCGACTTCCTTACAATCTCACCTCCTGTATCTGCCCCATCCTCCGTTAACTCTACACCTTTTTATCTCTGGACACGTCGAAATTTTCGTGCGGCATGTGATATTGAAGAAGACATCACGACATCGGAGCCTTCATTGTATATTTTCTTCTCTTCTTTCCGCCTGCCCCTTCCCCAGCCCTTACCATACTTTTGCAACAACACTTTTATTTATTTTCTAATAAAAGTTAATTTTTATGTCTTGTGATAAAATAGCGGTGTAAATCTTTTCCGTTCGCTCATCACCCCATCCTTTCGATTTTTCCCCGAGTTCTCGCCTCGCCACGGGGTTGAGAATATTCTCTATCCAACATACTTACGTAACGTCTGACTGTCTGCTTTTATTTTTACCACGTTACTGCTATTAATGCACGATGACATGCGTTCCTGAACCTTGAGTACGTACGCAACGCGGAAGCTCTGTGATACAAATCAATCTAATGTCGCCAGGGTAACGAATCGGCCAAACAAAAACGTTCACCCTGCTGCCATTATTTTCGCAGTGTATCGCGTTGGAGGACGAGCAAGCCGAGCGGTTCAGTTCACAGCGAGACCGATCGATCGTATCGAATTTTCAAATGTTCCCAAAGGTTTATTAATCAGTTGTGCAACATTCCGTCACGCTATCGTGTCCGGTACATCGCTGTCGTAGAAAAAAGATTCCATTCCAGATAGAAACTCGCATTAACGCCCGCGTTTCGAATAAATAAGGCCGCGTTCTTTATTAGAACACCTACTCCTCCGAAGTAATCGCTATTATGGCATCGGTAATTTTTACAGTTTACTGCCGCTGTTACATGTTCTCGGCGGATAATAGAATAAAAAAAGTCGCTCGAACCGTGAGAATTACGCAACGAGAAAGCGCCGCGAATGGAAAATTCGATCGCAACAATGAAACGCCGGAACGATAGAGGAAGAGCAAGGAAAGCGATCGTTAGAACGTAAAATGACTCATTTCGGGGTCAATGAATTTTCCAAAGGATTTCGTGAGTTCCGCACCAGAGAACAGGAAAAGAACTCGAGAATATCGCTCGACTTTTGATCGATTCCCCGTATGGAAAAAACACGGGAGAAATTTTTCAAACCTCGCAGGCAAATTTTCCCTTCGCTGTTTTTGCGCGAACGAACCGGAAGGTGGTCGAATCGCGCGGCCAACGATCTAGCCGCTTTTCCGCTTTTCATGCCCGCCGATTATGTGTTCCATCGATCGTCCTGTTCCAGCCTATATTTTACCCGGTTGCGTAATTGACACTCGTAACCTAGAGCAATAAATTACGTCGGAACTTTTTATCGGAGTTTCCGCGTAGAGAGAGAGAGAGTATCCGTCAAAACGTCGCGATGATTACGGAAGGATATTGCCTTAATTAATTTCGCTGTAGCTAATTTAAACGCGTCTTGCGTAATCTCGATGACCCTCGGTAACCCAGCACTCCGCGTCGCTGCCACAACTCTATTGTTCGAACGTAGACGCGCGTTTTATGAAATTTTACGGCAATAAATCCTGCGGTATATAATAAAATAGATCTAAAGTAGCATCGAGTTGCCGCGGAAACGACGTGTCTCGAGCCCAGTTTCACCCGTTCTTGATTGCCTCGGTGATTACCGCGAGGATAAAAAATGAGTCATAACAGCCTCTCTCTACGACCTGCATTCGGAATAGTCGCGATCCCCCGAAGCACCTTTTCCGAATCGCATTACGCGCCGCAGAAATGCTAATTGCATTTAACTAGTATATCAGGTACCATTCGACGCATGAAATCGAGAGGGAAAAATGTTGCGGCGAATTCTAGTCCACGGCGAAATAGCTCGCGGCGTTCCTCCGAGGCACGCCGTGTCATTGCAATTCACTGGAAATCTTTTTTCTTTTTTTCTTTTACGGCTGCACGTAACGCAGTCCATGATTTTTTCGCTGCACGCCTCCGAGGCATTTCCCGCGTACGTCTCAGCAGCGTCTAAAGTGTGCTTGGCTACCTGCAGGCAAATTAGTTACCTGTGGTTACCTGCGTGTAATTGCAAGAGGGTCGTGGAAATTTTCAATTCGAGCGTGCAACCAACCGCTCTGCTCTGCCCGGGAATAATCTGCGAGCTGCTATTTCCCTCGCGTCTATTTCCATGATAATTCGCTTGTAATTCGACACGGAGGTAGGATAGATCATCGACGTGTCCCGACGTTCTCCATTCCAACGTCTAACGCTAGAATCCGATGGTCTACTTCCGCGTGCGACGTCGATTATGTTATTGCGATTTCTAGGCAGTCTCATCGCGATAGAAAGGACATCGATCACTAAAACGGCGGTTTACTTTATTCTTATTGATTACCGGCCTACATTGTATTTAGCACGAACGTCGCGTTACGTGTTTCATAAGTGATAAAATTGCACCGAGCAATACGTAACGCTTTCTATTGTCGACGTACGTACATGTCGAAAATTAGTTTCCGCAGAAATAAGACGTCTTCGAACGCTGTCATTCATTTCTCCTTATTCGATCCCATTAGCTTCGCTACATAATGCGTGTGCCGTTTAGAATGGACGCCTCTTTTAGCAATAATGCTAAAATTCGCAAAAACGAAATAACGAAATACGCGTGTACATCGCCTCTACTTTCTCCCTGTATTGTAAGTTTTTCGACACACGCGGAACCCTAACAGACGCTGCGCAATCAAATTCTAACGTGCATATTTAAATTCGATATTTCGTTATGTTCGTTAAAAGAACCCGAAATCGCGCTAGCGTGACGGCGCGAAGATCGTTTCAGCGAAATTTTATTTACGTAAATGCGACTGATTTCCTAACATGGATGCCCCGCGTACGAACATCTACGATTCAATTTCGCGTTAGGCCATGCGTTCTTACAGAACGTGGAAGACGGCGATTTCTTTGAAAACGAGAATCGAACCTTGAGAAAAGTCTTTAGCACATGAACGACGCCGATTATCGATCATGTATTTCAAGGAAGTGCATGTTTTAGTGATAAACTCTGCATATGTCGGTTGCAACGAAGGCCGAATTGTTTGGCCGTCTTCGACCCTCTTATTGTAGCTTCGCGTTCCAACTTTCTCCGTTCTTGTTAAAAAGTTATTCTCATTTCCTGGGTCGTAACGTCAGTTGCTCTAACTCGTGTCTGGTAAATGAACCCGTTCCGTTCAAGTTCGCGCTCGTGTCAAAGCATGTCATCCTAACTCGACGAATTGGATCATCCGCGAACGATCCATCGGGGACTCGATCGTCTGGAACTCTGGATCGTGATCGACGAGGAGGAAAATTGGTTAGATCTCGAGGAGGAAGCTGAGAGCGAAGAAGTGGCATGCGTGAAGCGTGATTGTAAGGGGACAGGACACGTGGCTAGGGTGAATGTAACGACGACACAGGTGAAAATACAGGAGCTGTTGGACGTAACGAGAACCACTGGCAAAGCAGGAAAATGTGAACGTATGGATAGCCCGTTGTCCCTCGAGGTTGTTCAGTGTCGTCAGTTCGATCCGGTCACTGGGCCATTCACCATGAACGAGCGCAGTGAGTGTATTTATACTATTTATCCATTCCTTCCGCTGATGTTACGTACTCGTGCATCCCTCTTTTAACTCTCTATACCCCGGCTTTAACTTCTCTAGCAGTACCTTGTCCCTTCACACCGGGTTCAAGTTCAACTTTCTACGACCCTAAAGCGCGACCGTCTCCATTTCCGTACTTCCACTTCCCATACCGTCTACTAGTTTCAACTTTCTGCCGCAACTTAAATCGTCTTACGAACTCCTCGAGCTCACGGACAAGTGGCAAGTAATTCGAGCGATTTTTAAACGCGCAGAGACTGAAAATTAAGAAAGTTACGTGGCTCGAGATCGAAAGGTATCTCACGCGATTATCTGACGCGAGGCGTCTCCAGTGCGATAACTTAATCTTTACTATCTAATTACGGAAACGAGACTTTATCGCCCGGCACGCCACTTTTACCGCGAGTTACCAGCGACGCGTTCGCGGGCTAATCGAATACCTATTGTTCTCTTTCCCCAGAAGACGATTCGCAGTTTATTTACACGATCGGCAGTCACCAGAACCTGGTACCGATAAGATCCAGACACGCCTAGTAAGTGATCGCGAGATTGACGTCTGCCGGTTGTATCCGCTCGCTTGATCATTAAGTCGTTTTATTACATGCATTAAACAGCCCGCGAGGGAACCGTTAAGTTAAACCTGCCAATTAGATTTCTTCTTTTCTTTAGTCTCAAGAAATGCAAGCAGGCACCGAATTTAACGATAATTATACTGTCCCTCCTGATGACTTCGTCCATTGTAGTCGCGATGGTGTTTTCCATACTTTGTAAGTAAAATTGACAGATTATTATCTCTTATTTATCTATAAATTGAATTTGGCCATTGTTCTAACTCGTTCTACTCGCATTTTTTCTCACAGACGCCACAAACAAGCCAGCGAAGCTCTGCGAAACTGAAAATTGCGTCCGCATTGGTGAGCGAATAGTTCAGATTATGTCGTATTTTAATCCTGATTTAACGAAATTTTACGAAATTCTTGTTCCCTTAGCTGCTAGTCTTAAAGAGTCTATGGATACGTCCGTAGATCCTTGCGATGATTTTTATAAGTGAGTACTCTGACTGGAATGTAATCGAGTCTGTCGTCTATAGCGCGTTTCAAAGTTACGAAGTCAGCTGTCAGTGTCGCACGATTGTATACCCTTTATTGGAAACGAGCACACGCGTTCGGTCTTGCATGCCTGTTTTGTAAAATACACGTAAAAGTTTGTCCGCGTGCTTAGAATGTCCTGACCGTTTCAGATACGTCTGCGGAAAGTGGTCGGAAGAACATCCCATTCCGGACAACAGTTTGACGAACTCGTGGTTCGAGGAACGGAAAGAAAGGGTGTACAGAAAAGTGAGAGAACTTTTACGAGATAATACGACGAACGGTGAGGCACCGTGGGCAGTGACGCAGGCAAAAATCTTATACAGCAGCTGCATGGACGTGCGTACGTTGCCATTTTCTCGAGTAACTTTTCGCTTTGCTTCGTCATAAATTAGCCGTAACTAGTCGACGGCTTGAGACGCGTCTATCACTTTCGAATCGATCGCTTGAAATTACGTAGACCGACGTTTTTAATTCCAGCCTCGATGAACGAGCTTGGATTGACGCCGTTATTCGAATTATTAGAGGAGCTCAACTTGCCACCGGTTCCTGCTGTGTTCGGTAAAAAGACTAACGGCTATATGGAGCAGATAGTCAGGGTGAAAAAGATTTTGGGCAGAGATGTTTTCTTCGGCCTGGACATTATACCAGACCCACGGAACACCAGCAACAATATCATGTTCATCGACACGCCCATTATGACGAACCCTTTACCCAAGTAGAATTTTTATTACTCTAACGCGACTGATGAACCAAACGCGAACAAGTACGACTTCGTAATTGGATATTTCAATCAACAGCGACAAAGAGTTGGAGAAACGGTTGCGCTCGATCAAGTCGCGCTTCCGGATGCTGGAGAGCGAGGAAGACGGCGACGGTGCCAGCAGCAAGCTAAAGGATGCAGAAATTACGTACATAACCGAGATAATCAAGCAGGTCGTGAATAATGGAACCCTCGATACTTGCTCCTTAAACGGTGAATCATTCCCCGACGAAGAAGAGCTGAAGGAAGTCACCGAGACTCTTTTCGAATTAACCAGCACATTTTATTACGTAAGTAATTCGGCTAATTAAATCTGTGAATGAGATCGTCGATCGGTAGGTTCGCGAGGAAAGTGTATTTGTAATTACAAGCATCGTTGATCAGGCGTATCGATAATGGTAATTGCTAATTACTTTGTTGCAGTTGGCTCGTCTGGAGAGCAATCAGACCGTTTGGGAAGATGATCCGACTGACGATGATTACATGCTGGTAGACGAATTACAGAAGTTGACCGACGAGTTCGTGATCGAAGTCAATTCGAGTCTCGCACCTAAACCGTTATGGCGGCCGTTCATCGAGTCGCTGTTCAAGGATATCCATGATCTAGACTTGAACAAGAAAGATAAAATATTGGTAGGCGACTTGGAGTACTTGAAAGAAGTGGCTCTCCTCTTGGCTAGCACCGAGGACGAAATATTAGGTAAATTTTTTTGGAACTTGTTCATTTTTTTCGTTTGAAAATTAGATAATTCGATAATCGTCGATTAAAATTCTTGGAATTTCAGAAAGCTATATTTGGTGGGTGATCGTGGATATCGTTGTACCTCATTCGTCGAGCAGTTTAAGGAAAATCTGGTTGGAATACATCGACGAAGTGACCAGTGTCGAGATCGGTGATTCAAATTCTCTGCTTTGTGCTTCTGCGGTTAACGAATTGATGGGTTAGTGAGCTGAAATTCCGAATTCGAGAATCTGTCATCAGAGCGTGGTGTAATTTAGGTATGGCGGTCTCGTGGCTGTTCGTGGACCCATCCTTTCACGAGGACAAAGGAAAAAAGGTATTCGAAATGCTGGACGACATAAAACAAGCTTTCGCTTCGTTGGTTTTGCGGACCGATTGGATGGACCAGCAGACAAAAAAGGCCACCCTGGAAAAAAACAGGAAGATGGAGTCTCAAATTGGCTTCCCGGATTGGCTGTTTGATGAAAAAGTTCTTAACGAATATTACGAAGGCGTAAGACATTTATCGCTAACTCGGTTAATCAAGCGTAGTTATAGCGGCAATAAAATTAATTCGTACATTTTCAGATAGATTTCTCGGAGACCGAATACGTGAAAAATATGCTGCAAATTGTTCGACTGATGTCTTTGTCGGAACTGGAATGCATTCGCGATATCAATTATAATAATGCTTCATAGTAAGAGCTTCATCGTTATGAAACAAATGTAATCACGAGGAGAGATCAGCACAGAGTAATTACCGAATCTTCTCTTTTATTTCTTGTCAATTAGCTGGGCAACTGATCCAACGGATGTAAATGCATTTCACACATACCAGTTTAATCATATAAGTACGTAGCTCATCGACTAATTAAAACTCAATTTATCTGAGACACGATTACATGCATATCGTTTTTCTAACACGCATGCAGCTATACCAGCGGGAATTCTTCAATTTCCTTTTTACGAATTGGGTCTCGAGTAAGATTAGAACTGACATCGTAGGAAACGATTGCGAAGAGTAATTAAATAAAATAATATAATTAAATGAAATTTCCTAATTTCAGAGCTTTAAATTACGGTGCGATCGGCACAGTGCTCGGTCACGAATTGACGCACGGATTCGACAATAACGGGAGACACTACGACAGCAATGGGAACGTGAGACAATGGTGGACTAACGAGACTATTTTCCAGTACACGGAGAAAACCGAATGCTTCATAGATCATTATAACAGCTACTACGAAGCCGATGTACGTGAGAGATTTATTTTCAAGCATACACCGCGTCCGAGTTTAAATAATTGCTGAATCGCATCGATCATTCTATCAAAGATAGTTTTCCATTTGGTCTAACCTTAATCAAAGCTTAGATCACGTCGCTTTCCTATTTCTTTTTCGTCTAACGATTCGCAAACGTGGACAGGTTGATTGCGTATCTATTCCAACAGGCAGACGATTATATCGACGGTGAACGTACTCTGGGAGAAAATATAGCCGATAATGGTGGCCTGAGGGAAGCTGTCATCGCTTACGAGAGATGGAAGGCCAGACACGGTCAAGAGCCTCTACTTCCGGGATTCACTCACCTTACTCACGAGCAACTCGTTTTTTTGAGCTTCGCGCACGTAAGATACAGGCTCGCGTGTCTTTGACCTATGATCGCGCAATTTAGAAATTGATTCCACCGTGACAAGTACGCAAGAGTTCTCCAAACGTTTCGGAGACGCTAGAAACGAGTGGCCGATATCAAAGTTGAAAAATTTACCGTATAAAATAGACATTAACCCGCGTAATTTACGTCCATGTAATTTATAACACTTTGTCCAGTGGATGTTTTTTGCAACTTTTCCAATAGCTTTCACGATACTTTATTAACGACATGCGATTTCGAGGCAGATATGTTAATTCGCATCGTTCGGAATTAATTTACGGTTTATCGTCTGAACGTTTTATCTCTTTTGCATTCTTATTTATTCCGCTTTTTATGCCTTTCCTATCCAGGTCTGGTGCGAGTCGTACACGCCGAAATCTTTGGAATGGATATTACAGGACACCCATTGCCCTGGGCACGTGAGACTTCTGGGAGTGCTGAGGAATTCCAAGGAATTCGGCGAAGCGTGGAAATGTCCCGTGGGATCGAATATGAATCCGTCGAAAAAGTGTCGACTGTGGTAACGATGGCACGAAAACTAATCCTCGTCGAGATTTGCCGAATCTTCTTCCTTCAATGTAATCGATCTTTTGTACTCTTCGATTCTCTACGATCATCGACGCTGTACCAGTGACGAATAGTTTCCGTAAATAAGCGTGTTAAAGTATACAGGATAGTTGTTGAGAGTGTTATTACATAATAGCCGAATGTTTGTAATAAAAGAATTTTATTTACTTATAATAGTCACGTATCCGTGTTGCGCGTTTATGCCTTAAATACACGTTTCTCTTAGGCACAAATTTAAGGTAAAGTGTTTACGCTTAGGAATTCATCATTCTTTATTGCGTACAGTCATTCGAGATAATTCTTTCCCATCGTGTTAAACCTGGTAACTATAATTTAACAACGCTGTGCCGTGTACGAGCAAGCCGACCAACTCTCTTCTCACCTTCTACGAGTATAGTCTCTACTTTCGATAGATATAGCCACCGTTGGCATCCGTCGGCTGAACGTAATTCTTAGCTACCGAGACACTATGCGCGGTGTTTAAACTCGGCAATAACGGATTTTCCACGGCGACACCCTCCTGGGTCAGGTCAGACTGAACAGATCCGGGTGTAGAGGGTGAATTAACTGGCGGAGCTACCGTCGAGCTTCCTAGCAGACTAGGCAGCGACGGAAGCGATAAGGAAGGGAACGAGGGAAACGATGGCAAGGATGGGAACGTTGGCAACGAAGGCAACGACAGATTCTCGCCTAGGTTCTCGAAAAAGTCGGAGATGACTCCTTTCTGAGGCTGATTGTGGTACACAGACACCGTATTGGTTTTCACTACTCCGTGTTGTACTCCGAAAGTTTGCTGAGCTGATTCTACCGGATGCACCGACGACACAGTCTTCACCGACGTCAAGGTTTTCACCGGTGACACCGGTTGGGCTGGATATACGGAGTGTTCAACCGATGGCAAGGTCTCTATGGTTCTCACCGTTGATACTGGTAGAACGGAATGAACGGTTGGTTCAACTTGTGGCAGATGTTCCACGGTCTTCACCGATGACACGGAGTGAACAGGGTATACGGAATGTTCAACCGACGGCAAGGTATCTATGGTTTTCACCGTTGATACTGGCAGAATGGAATGAACGGTAGGTTCGACTTGTGGCAGATGTTCCACAGTCTTCACCGACGAGACGGAGTGAACAGGGTATACGGAATGTTCAACCGACGGCAAGGTATCAATGGTTCTCACTTGTGCGAAGGGCTGGGCAGTGTGAACGGTGTGCTGGACTTGTGGCAGGTGATCCACGGTCTTCACTGATGAGACAGAGTGAACAGGGTATACGGAATGTTCAACTGACGGCAAGGTATCTATGGTTTTCACCGTTGATACTGGTAGAATGGTATGAACGGTTGGTTCGACTTGTGGCAGATGTTCCACGGTTTTCACCGACGAGACGGAATGAACAGGGTATACGGAATGTTCAACCGATGGCAAGGTATCAATGGTTCTCACTTGTGCGAAGGGCTGAGCAGTGTGAACGGTGTGCTGAACTTGTGGCAGGTGTTCCACGGTCTTCACCGATGACACGGAGTGAACTGGGTATACGGAATGTTCAACCGACGGCAAAGTCTCCGTGGTTCTCACCGTTGATACTGGCAGCACGGAGTGAACGGTGGGTTCGACGTGCGGCAAGTGTTCCACGGTCTTCAACGAGGATACAGAGTGAACAGGGAATGCAGAATGTTCAACCGACGACACAGTCTCGACGGTTTTTACCGTTGATACCGGTAACACAGGGTGAACGGTGGATTCAACTTGTGGCAGCTGTTCTACGGTTTTCACCGACGATACGGGGTGTACCGAATGTTCAACGGACGGCAAGGGTTGAACAGAGTGTAGAGTGTGTTGAACAGACGTCAAGGGTTCCACGGTTTTCACCGGTTGGACGGTGTGCACGTCTAACGGCGTCACGGTCTTCGTGGATTTCAGGTACGAGACTGGCAGGGCTTCTTCGGGCTGCGGCAGCGTCAAGGTGTTCAAGGTCGATTGCACAGGCGTCAGGCTAGCCGTGTGTGATAAGGACGGAAGGGATTGTACGGGTGGGGAGCAAGGTGCAAGGGGCAGGTCCTGTGGATGATGCGCGTGTGTGGTTTGCGCGGCGAGCGGAGATGGAGCCTGGAAGGTGGTCGCTGGCACTCCGACCGTCTGCGGAACAGAGTACCCGGTTTCGAACCTTCTCGCGATTTGGACAGATAGCGGGAGAGTCGCATCGAAGCCCAGGTCGAAACCGTGATTAACCGATGGCAAGGAGTAACGCGTGTCAACGCCGGCAAACCCGGAGGGAAAACTGCCGAAGGAATGGAACGTGGACGGAACGGTCTCGAGCTCGGAGGAGTATAAGCTCGGAGGTAGATAGGAAGAACCGCCGTAGCTGGGTACGTTGAAGAGACCCGAGTAAGAGGCCTGGACGCTAGGCAAGCTTTCGGTCAGCAGGCTGTCGCCGAAAAGGTTCTGCGTTCCCGCAACCCCGGAGACTACGGTATTCGCTCCGACAGCGAGCTGCGGTGTACCCACTGCAATATGAAACGCGTTGAAATTATAATTATACGAGCCTACGATCCTGCGAAATTTACACCCGATCGCGGAGGATGTGATTTATCGAGAGAAAATGAAAGAGAAAAAAGCAGCAACGAAATTTTTGACGCATAAATTATTCCGAATGCAAAGTATATATGACATTCGCTGTGTTATTTCGAAATTTGTTTCTTGCGTAATGTCACCTACGATGCTTTTTCACCGTTCCACTGTATATATTTATCGAAATACCCGGTGCCAAAAACATTCTTACCTTGTACGGCAGGAACTTGTTTATCGACCTTCGCGACTGTCGGAGGGAGCTCTTGGGTACTGCTCACTTCGGTCTGCACCGTTTTGTCCGTGGATTTAACGTATCTCTCGCCTACGTTTCCTATCGTCGGCTAGAAAATTTCAAGTTAACCCCTGTAGCCCTGTTCCATGTAATTTTCGAAGAAATGAAAATATTGCGAAGGTATTCACCTCAGCCGCGATTCCGTAGGAAGTCGACGGAGGTGCGGCGCTCACTGTCTGCAAATGCGAAATTCAGATATCAGTACAACGAGAAACTCGACGAATTTATTTGGTAAATACCTCGATAGTCTTGTCGGATACCAGGCTCGTGGACGATACCGTTTTCTCGTGCCCTACGTAAGTCTCGTCCGTTTCTGGAACCTAAGCAGGCAGATGAAAATTTTCGAATAAATCTTCGTCGCGGAAGGATGCTCTATAAAAGAGATCCTTCAACTGCAATTTTTCAATATTCTACGCGGTATAATATATGTATGGTTGTATGTGTTACGTGGACGGTATCAGGAGTTCCATAAGATGATACCGATGTGGAATATTTGGTGACTTGAACGGCTGGTTGGAGGTATTGTTTTGCACTCAACGGAGCACCTGGCTGATATCCTGGAGGTCCGTAAGTGTCCTGTGGTACTTCGGGAACATTGTAGGAACTTAGACCAACGGTTCTCGAATCTTTCACCGCGTTCTCATACTGATGGCTGCCGCTTGTATGAGAATTAATGGCATGTAGAACGTCTCTCTTCCCTTTTGGCAGAGCCGAAGAAGCCGCTAGGCAGGTCTGAAATATTTTGGGAAAAACCGATCACACCTGTTTCTCGAGGAAAAAGTCGTTACACCTCCGAAGCGGAGAATTAAAAATGGAAATCGCGTATATGGAGATAAAATAATCGGATTTATCAGTGAGACAGGATGGTACAGAAGAAATTCAAGGTCTTTTAGAGCGACGTCGAAAAAGGAGGAGATAAAAGCGGATCCTTACCAGAGCGATCAGCAGGAGCCTCATGCTTCCCGTATGGTGTTTGAATGAGGAGTCCAGTGTCATCCGAAAGATATTTCGACCTTTTATACTCGGCCGATGCTCCCTCCAATTTATTTCGCAATCCGATGGCATTGGAAGAACTAGATTTTTTAATTGACTTCTCTCGAAGGCCTGCGTGAGGGAGATGCTCGTCGTGGACAAAATGTTTCCTATATAATCCTCTGCCGAGTCGGTGACGCGGCGCGCCGCCCAAATAAAACGGAATTCCATCTTTGTTTCGGTGTTGGTGTCCCTCCCTCCCCTCCACTCGCGCCCACAGCCTTTACTCTCGATATTTAAGAGAGAACCATAGGAACGAAGGATGGTTTATGCAAATTTCTTCCTGTCTTTTTTCTTCCAGCTTCGTCCTCTGCCATCTCGGCTTCGTTCTTTCTCGCCTGCTTCCTCGTTCACGCCCCCTGACAACGCGAACAACTCCGTTATCCAACTTCGTTAGGTCGAAGGAAGCTTTTAAAGGACTCGGATAACGAACGGCGAGCTTTCGTTAGGTTCAATGAGTCGACGAGGTTTAAATAATTCGCGCGCTCGCGACCATCGACTGTTATGTTCGCGACATCTGCGTGTCTTCATACGCATACATACCTGACTGACACATTGCGTCATGGTATTTCATAACTTTCCAAATACGGAGAACCCGTTACGAGGATACTCGCGTCATTTTTCTCCCAAAAAAACATTATAACTGCTTGTGCAATTTCTGTAATTAATATTTATAGCTTGTATAAGTAACTATGCAAATAATTTGCATCTTAAATTAAGATGGATTCCTTGTCCTTGGACTATAGGAATGACTGGTTCGTCGATTAATTGTCTTCCAAAATAGCTCGGTATATATTTAACAATCTCGTTTCATTGCTCGTTAGAACTAGTAACTAGGAAATAAATAGTAACTAGGATTTTTTGTTAATACCTTTAATCGAGAGATTCGAGCCTTTCGTCGCTAGTGAAGATTGTAACGAAGATTTCGTCTAAAGATCCGGCAATCTTTCGCTAGTGGTTGTTTGGTGGATTTATAACCTTGGAGAGCAAGGATTCCACTTGGACCAAACCTGTAACTCTGTCTATACCAGCATAGACTCGTTTCCAGATGACGAATGGACCTATCCAATGGCTAATTCGAGACATTGGTATTGCATTAATTGCATAACTCGTTAAGAAATCCTGATCTACTGGAAATTGGAGACTATTGCGTAACGATTCAAGGTAATTAAACGAATAAAAAGTCCAATATTATTGAATGAAGTTCAATTCTTTTTTAGGCAATATCCTTAACGTATAATCGATTCCCGGCAAAGCAATAAACAAGAAGATTTATTTGACATTAACAAGGAAAGTTAACGATTGAAGATTAGCAAATCTTATCTAAATTTGCTTTTTTTATTCCTCGGTTGATTTATATATCCTTTTATACGTTCGTACGTACACGAGTTTAGAAATAAATATTTGAGGCCAAGTACGATATCTGCGCTGATATATTCTTAGAAATATAATTTTAGATCAGTAGGTTACTAGACCTTTAATAGGGTTTCACC
Organism: Euglossa dilemma; assembly: GCA_002201625.1. NCBI lineage: Eukaryota > Metazoa > Arthropoda > Insecta > Hymenoptera > Apidae > Euglossa > Euglossa dilemma. Next base: position 1,349,393 of record NIJG01000025.1, on the reverse strand, counting down.
TTCGCGGCCTTTTTGAATTGAAGATCGCATTTTTTTACCTAGATAGTACGGTGGCTCTATCTGTTACCGAAATCTGTAAGTCTCGAGAATACCGCAACATCGCCTGCAAGTAGATTTCTTCGAAATCGGGTAAACTAGGAAAGAAGCTGTTACTCAGGAGCCGTAGAAATCCTCTCACTCGCGTCGTGCTCCAGCTTCACGGTGAATTAATATTCAGAGAAGCTGGATCGTTATTTATGTATACAAACAACGCGCGATCGCCGGAGAAGAATAATTTCGCTGGTTTTAAAAAGATTTAATTCGAAGGTGATGGAAAGAAGATGGAGTTGCGGAGGGAAGGAAGGCATAAATTACCGGTAAAACTCGTGTGCGCGCGTGCGTATCTGGCAGGATCAGGGCCCCATTAAATCAGAGCACACGATATTATGTCCGTTTATGGACATTGATTATAACGAGCCCGCTTCCTCGGCGAGTTGCGGAAGGAAAGGGTCCCGGCCTGGTGTTCTAATTACCCTGATTATCTCGCGCGAGTATCGACTCGCGTTTCACCCAACTGCCGCAGAAAATCTCGCCAGGTTTCCCCGGTGTCTCGGCCGTTGTTTCTTCCACCGTTGCCCTGGTCTATTTCCAAGCAGGAAAGTGGAAGAGGATGATCTCGAAAGCAGATTCCTGCGGCGGCTGAGGTTCGCCAGGTGATCTCGTTCGAGTGTGCGAGATTCGATAGCGAACCCGACGTGCCTGTAACATTAGGTTCAAGACCCAGATAACGCGCTCTTCTGTTTCACCCGACGGAGTATCGGCCGTGAAAGTTAATCCAGAAGAGCTACATTGTGACGAATAAAACGATATTCGAGGCTTAATGTGTCAGACGCGAATGCCGTTCCTCTCACGAACTACTCGTTCCGGTGGATATTCTTGTTTTACACCTTTTTTCGACTTGCTGCCTTTCTCCTACAACACGGGGCGAAATAGAAATAATTCGAGAAAATATTAATAACGGCATTTATTGATCCGGAATCGCGAGCAAAGCCAACGGAATGTTTAATTACGCGCGATAGCCGGCCATCGCTCGAACGTTCTGTGCGAGCGTATTTTGGCACGCGGGATCACCAGTTTTCATCGAAAGTGAGAGGAGAAAGAGGGCTGGCCGGATAATGATTTTACTTTTGCTTTTGTGCCGAACCGGTTTTTACCGCCCTTAAGAAAGGACCGACTCACAGTCACCGATTAAACACGATACACAATTACGCTTGCTCGCGCGGCACACCCACACCGTGGATAATCAAATTTCTACACTCGACAGGAAACGATTACCTACCACTCTAACGAAAAGCGAAAGCGATTCATCGAAAAAACGAGAAAGAAAAAAAGTACAAATTTTGCCATTGTTCAATTCGCTCTGGAATTGACGTGCAAACATTTTCCGCGCGAACAAACGCAAATGATTATCGTATCAAATTCTTCGATTCGTGCTTAATTCGATGTTTATTTTACATTGGCGTAAACAAAATTCGCTAAGATCGGGGTGACGGAATAATTCTTGGCATTTAAATCGAACGTTTTTAAACATCCGCGACAATCGGCGCGGTTTTACGCCGAGAGGGAGATAATAGGATAATGAGAATTTGGATGACAGGTCGGATAGACCGTGACAGCGGAGTAGCGTCTGGTTGCAACGTGGTCAATACCGTGTAACGTAGGTTTGCTACAGGTTTTATAGGGAGAGACAGCGGCCGTTTCCGTGCACGAGTGCATACGAACGGACACGCGGCTGCGCCAGCGTAGAAAGAACCAGATGATCCAGATTAGTCCTTTTACTTTGGACGTTCTTTTGGTCTTTGAGAACGATAATCCTTTCACCGTTCTCTCCCTCGACCGTGAATCGCTTCGCGCTGTTCGCATTTCAGAATTCTCCATTGCTCTCACCGTATTTACCGCGGCAAATTACACCTAACCCGACTTCCCTCAGGAAGCGTCACTTCCTAATACGATTCCGGCCCTCCTCGAAGGTCCATACAGAGATCGCGAAGACGATTCCGAGAACGATTCGCACGATGCGATTAATGGAAGACAAAAAGTCGCGTTTAACATCCATTTACCTCTCGCCAATTATTAATCCCTGCGAAATTCATACGTTTATCGTTGGGATATTCGGCGAAATTTTCTTCTTCTCGCTTTCCAATCTATTAAGAGGTTCCGTTAACGATCGTTCAGGAATCAACTTTAATTTCGGTGAAAGTTGAGCGAATGTAACCTTCGAAGTAAAAGATGAGCGGCAATCGCCGATGCTCGCGTGGTTATCGTAATCGAAAGGATAATCCCGAAGTGTCATCACGGAAGAATCGCGTAATTCCTGAGTTACGTAACGGCTTATGCATCCGACTCTTATGCGACGACGCGATTTACGCGGACAGTCGATTACTCCGAGACGCGCACGCGACAAGAGGGTGCGATCCTTAACGACTGCCGGAAAGAGAAAGAAACGGTGATGAAACGTGGCGGAAACGGGGAGAAACGGGGAGGAAACGCGGAAGAAGAAAAAATGGCGGGATGATGAGGCTACGCGACGGGGTCAGTTACAAGAGAGTAAACAGAGAGGCAAAGGAATCGATTTGGATGGATTTGGAAACGGAGAGTAGTGGCTGTGGACGGAGACCGGACGTGGCTGCGGTCGTCGAACTCGAGGAACGCCACGAGAAGAGGAAGGAAAAAAAGGGGAGAAGCGGAGACAAGATTGGAGAACGCAAGCCAGTCGGAAAGAGAGTGCTTTCTTCGTGAATCGGTGACGGTGAAGGTCCTCGTATATAAGCAACTGCTGGTACTGCAATTGTCAGTGTGATTCGTCCCATCGGAAACACCTATCTGCTTATACCCACGAACCGGATAAGGATGTTACGAGTAGTAAGTTCACCATCGACAACTATACGTCGTGGCATACGGATCCCCTTATTCCTTAGAATTTTTCCTAGTAATCCTGTGAAGGTGTAACTCTAGTGAATTAACCGAAAACCAGTTGGCCATCGAGTCCCGAAAGTGATTACTCGAGAGAGAGATCTCGGAGAAAGTATCGCTAATCCTTTGAAAATCATTAGCCAAGCCGGTCTAATTAGATTATCGATGTTCATAGTTCTATACATTGTGTGGAAAAAATTTGGAGTGAAAGTATGATCTGGCGGTAGCATTCACCTGTGTCGCTGACGGAATCGATCGAGGCGGAAATAGGCTCGGTCAAAATTTCTACCTTGCGCGAGAAGCGTAACAAGTGAAAGGAATTTTTCACCACCCGGAGAGATTGTTTCAGCTGATCGATTTCGACGGTGATTCGTCCAGCCTTAATCGTGATTGTACGTTTGCAGTTTTTGTTCGCGTTGGCCGTGGCGGCCACGACGGCCTCCCATTTCTCCTCCCTGGAAGGCCATGGTCTCGTCAGCGAGCCGAAACTCATCTCGCAGTCGGTTCACCTGAAAGAGATACCGACCAAAATCATCAAGGTCACCAAAACCGCAGTGGTCAAAGTGCCAGTGCCGTATCCAGTCAAGGTATCTCTCTGATCCACCTCTTTAAACGCCCTCGATTTTCCAACGACTCGGCGAGAAACTTGGGCTATTTAAGCGAATGCTTGGACAACTCCACCCCTTTCGCCGGACCACCAGCCGGACCATCCTGTTTCTCTCCAGACCACATCCACTCTCCGATCTTCTCTCGTAGGCGGTTTCGTTGATCTAGAATTCCTTTCTCTTTTATAGGTGCCCCATCACATACCCGTGCCGGTGCCGGTAAACCATCCGATCGCAGTTCCGTATACGAAGCTAGTGAAAGTCCAGGAACACGTGCCAGTCGAGGTGTCTAAGCCGGTCCCGATCGCGATTCATCAACAAGTACCGCTGGTGGTGCCGAAGGCAGTCCCGGTGCCGCAGCCGATTCCGGTTCCTCAGCCGGTAACGGTGAACAAGCCTGTCTTCTACCCGGTACCACACCCGATTCCATATCAGGCTCACAGCCATTCCGAGGGTGGGCTCACCGGCGGAGGCGGTGGCTACGACTCGGAAGATCACATAGGCCATGAGTCTGAGAGCTATAGCTCTTACACGGTGAACGAACAGGGCCACGATCAAGGTGGACAGGCCGGACATTTCCAACCCTCTCAGCCGGATTATCATTCCCATCATTGAACAGACGGTCCGCGTGATTTCAGTTGTACATACGCTGTACCATTTAAGCCTGCCTCGTTAAGTTTCTGTTTGTAGTTTCTTTTTGTTGACACTGTTTATCTTTTGCTATTTCTTTTTTTTTTCTAATAAAAATTCCTATCTCGTAAGTCTGCGATGTCCCAGTTCCAGTTCCCTCTTGCCGTATCCACTTCCGTGCCTGATTATAGGTAAGATGGAACAATGGTCCGTGAAAAATGACTCGGCCGCGACGCCGGTTTTGTGCTCGGATAAAATGGAAAGTGAATTATCGTGTCACGGTTTGCCGAGTCACCCGACTGGTTCAATGTCTGCCGGATCTCTAGACTCGATGCCTGAATTATTTCTTCGTCTATTCCTGGAACGAAGCATCGCTGGCCACTGGGCCGGATACTAAAAGGATCGAGTGGCAGTAGGGCAGAGCATGTACCCGTGACAGGTCGCTGAAACGAAACTGTCACGAGTATCGGTTCCTGTTTTCTCGACAGAAATGAAAATACTGTCTCGATAATAGAACGCATGGCTGCAATCTAGGCTCGATCCTTGCGCTGTGGTTTTTTCTTATACGGTGATCGATAGACGTACCAGAACTAATTACTGGTAAAAGTGTAACCTACACTGTATCCTATCCTCTGATACTCGTTACAAATTCCACGCCACGCTAAAACAGTATCGCGTTTTTTCGCTCAAAGTGTCTAGGGGATTACGCAACAGCGACACAAGACGACACGAAGTTAGTAAAAGGCGACCAACGAGAAACCGCCAATTTAATTATGCGCTTTCCCTTCGTCCCAAGGATTTGCGAATTACACTGTCTAACAAATTTGAAATTTTTCGCTAATCTCTGATATCGCGTAATTGACACCAAAATATATTTCGCGTGCTTATATTTTCTTATACTTTTTTATACTAATCGCGAAATTATAACAAAATTGACCTAAATCGCTCGTAATTTGAAACAGTTTCGTTATTCGATATATAAACACTGATGATTTTTTAAATCCAAAAATAATCTCTTTGGAAAACGATACTAAGCTAAGAGCTACGCATTAAGTTTAAGATATTTTCCACATATTTTTAATTTTCGATGTTCTCTTTGAATGTTGAAAATAAAATAGCGGACGATATCTGTTGAAATAATGTACTGATAATAAAATCAAGATGGTTTCGGGTAAGTATGGAAGAGAAAGGTAAGTAAGGTAAGTAAAGGAAATTCTTGGAACTGACTTTTCTTGAAATCGGTCGGCGAGCCACCTCCTGTCATGTTACGTTCTGCTGATACAAAGTCGTAAAATCGGTCAAAAATTTCACAGCAATCTGTAGAAGTATTGATAAAAACAAAAAAAAAAATAACTGGAAAAAGTTTGTCCACCTACGCGGGAATATTATTGACCAAAAAAACGGGAAAGTTTTGTCACTGTGTCGCAAAAGTATTGGAAAAAAACCGGGAAAGTTCTGTCTATGATCACGGGAAAAGTATTGGCTATGGAATACCTCCTATCGTGTTATGTTGTCTTGATACAAAATTGAAAGATTGGTCAAAAATTTCTCGCCGATGTAGTTTTGTCGCCGAATACCTCCTATCATATGTTCTCCTGATAAAGCTATTTTTTAATTTTCCATACGAAGTTACTTTATCCTTTTCTAACTGCTAGCTGCACTTGTCTATCACGTGACAAGGTTTAAACGATCTCCTCGTGTACTTTATGTTCCTGTTACTTTCTCGAGCTTCGAGTTCAAAATCATAGATGGCTCTGAAAGTACTTGTTTACAACTTTATTGATTTTAATTGAACGGATTACTAACTCTGGTTATATGCTCCAAATACATCCTTATGAATTAATTCGACAATATTAAATTAACAAATTATTCAATTTTAACGATTAATACGACAACAATCGCAAGATAATATCTGAAGAATTTAGTAGTAGAATTTATGTATTCGCGTAATTTAATGTTACGATACGCTATCGTGATATGTAGTTATGAATTTTAAATATTTGCATAGTGTCCCTTCGGTATAGCATTTCATAGAAAAACATTCTCTTACTACGGAGCAGAAAAAGCGATATGATCGTGGCACTCGCGGTGTTCAAAATTTAGAGTGCTTTGCATCGTATAGAAAAACGTGCTGGGAATTTTCTGAAAGTTTATTTTTTCATTTTCTTTTTTTTTTTTCGTTGACTATTATACGTTAGCTGCATTGGATATGGCACCGGGGTGACACCTAGTTACGGCACTGTCGATGCTAGAGAAGCGAGCAACGGCTGCGCGGCGGTAAAATCCCATGTTCACCTTACCGACGAATATTTTTTCGATTTAATCGGAGCGAAAATTGTCTGGATAATTTCGTTCGATGATTTCTTCTTCGTACAAGCCCTCGGAATACGATACGTTTTCGAAGAAGCTGGCAATTTTCGAAAACCGAGGGTGATTGGAGCAATTTCGATCGCGGATTGCCACCCAGGCAAGTAAACTCTACAAGAATTACCCTATGGACATTACCGATTAAAATTTGCGTTGGACAGTGTTATTATAATAGCGAATGTCCACTGTCCCTTGCCCGCTCTAACGAGGAATCGGATCTTTCGCGGTGGAAGCCGGAACGCTCGCATAATTTGATCGTTTTATTCAAGGTACACGAGGCTCGATTTGATGGGCATACGGTGCATGCAAATTTCGTTAATCGCGTGCGGCAAACTGCACCCTTTACTCGCTTAATGAGCATACACCACACGACCGTGCACTCTTTCTGCCCATATTTACACGCCCCGCCGTTAAACTTCACTTTCGATTATTACGAATTCGTGACTGAACGTTGCCTAATCTTCCGAGGAAGATTCTGCACCACTGGAACAAACCCGGCATCGTAAGTCGCGTGAAATTTCATCCTCGCGTGTAATTGCTTCTCGAATGTTCGATGCGTTTATAAACGGCTCTTCCTAAGCGGATATTTTGACATTTTTATATTTTCCGATGCGTGAAACAGGTTTCTCTGGCATTTTGATACCGCTTTAAAGGCTATTCGTCTTTTTTTTTTCTTTTTTCTTTTTTAATGTCAAAGGATATAGAAAACACGTGTTTCGTTCTGTTCTGTTTCTTTTAGTACGAAAGGAGACGTTTATTTCTATGAGGCACAATGATCGTCGAATTACATGTACAAAGGGGGGAAGGACTGATTACCACGATAGAACAGTTACGTCTAATGCTGGAGGAACACTGGATCGTACTTATTCGTCTGGAGTAAAAGTCCGGCGAATCGGATCGGAGGACATTCGGGACTGGCCACCGATCACCGGTTATCCAAGGGAACCAATCTTCGCGTCATCGTATACCAGCTGAGATCCAAAGCGAAGTAGAGAAAGAGTAATTGGAACACGAAGTAGATGACTCAGGAGTTGTTGGTTGGACCGATCTCGTGGAGGATCGACACGCGGACCTCCTCCGTTAGAAGCCGGATCCAATAGTTGCTCCGATTTCGTGCACCGATGACAGAAGCTAGCTCCCCCCGAGTCCGCGAGCATAATCGATGCCAGAGGTTTACCAGGCGGAATAACCACCGGAATAACCACCGGAGTAACCGTTGTGCCAGCCACCGCTGTATTTATCGATGACCACCGTCGGTTGTGCGTACGGCACTGCGATCTGCTTGACCACTGGAACCGCGTAGGGCTGCGCTACTTTGACGGCGTACGGGGCTGGTACTGGGACCTTGACTGGAATGGGCACCGGCCTGTCAACTGGCACTGGAACGTGCCTGGTCACCTCGACTGGGTAGGGTTTCGGGACGTGGACGGCATAGGGCCGGTCGACTGGCACAGCCACTGGTACCTGCAGAACAGTTCGTGTCGATGCTCAGATAAGAGATGTTCGATGATCTTTCCTCGAGCGAGCGACACGCGTGTTGATCAAACCATTCGGATAGAAGTTACCCGAGAAGAGCTCTGTGCGTGCAGTGTCGCAATGCTAGATCATACGCGATTAGCCAGGAGCAAAGCGATCGATCGAGGAATGTAGATAAAATAGAGTCGTTTGGATTACAGTGTTTTCCGAGAAACGCAGCACGCACGTGTAGGATTTGTAACATTCCTGAATTACGAAATCCTGGCACTCGTTTACATTGAAATGTTAATTAACGGTCGATGATGAAGGCGCTCTGTGCCGATCATGCGAGCGGATATTCAGTGATAAACAGAGCGTGATTGGAGTTCTCGAGGTCCTCGTTTATAATAGCTCTGAGCCCTCGAGGTCTTCGCGTATGCAAGTCGGTCACCTTGATTCACATATCACCGCGTAGCAAATTTGGTCCGCCACGCGAGTCTACTATGCTCATCGCTCCCGGTTTCGCAACCGCGATTATGTCAATTTTTATCTACCCACGTTGCATTTCCATCACGCGGGAGATCGAGATTCTATCCGTGCCTATCCTCGAATGCCCACTCGCGATTACATCAGAGAAATACGAATTTTTACCTTAACCGGGACAGGAACTTGCTTCTCAACAGGAACAGGAACAGGATGAGGTACTGGAACCGGCACTTCCTTGGTTACTACGGAGACCGCTTGGCTGGCTGGCAAACTGTATCCACCTGCCAGACCATATCCCAATCCGTACAGTCCTCTTTTGTCCTTCTTCGTCTCTCCATCGACCTGATCTTCGGCGATGGCTACTGCCACGAAAGCGAGGATGAAGAAGAGCTGGAAGAAAAAGAATCGTTCAGTTCTTCCGGATCAAACTCTCTCTCTTTTTCTTTTACACCGACGGACTATGTAACAGATCCTGGTCTCAGCCATAGATACTTTCGCGAAAGACAAACTCTAGTCGACGACGAGCGTTTAAAATAGAAACCATCGTTTCTAGCTATCTCCAAAGAAATGGAGGAAAATTGAAAGTGTATCTCTATTTCACCGACGGGACCAGAGTTTCTCGATGGTTGGTTACAAAGTCGGTGCGGATGTTCGGCAGACACTGGTCCTCGAGATCGTTCCAATTGTTCAGAAGCACGACTGCTCACCTTAGCGTTCATGGTGCTGCGCTATTGGAGTTGGTTCGTCGTTGTTTTGCGACTGATGAGATACCAAGAAGATCCTCTGCTTTTATACGGAGTGACGACCACGACGAACCCTTGAGCAGGTCGGAGGTGGTGGGCAATGGCGGGCCTACAGAAACGGTGAGAAGAAATTGGGCGTGGGGGATAAGCAGGGTTCTCCGAAAAGTGATCCAAGGCAAAACTCTTTCAGCTCTTTTTTTTGCGAAAGGTAACTTATGCCCCTTCTCTCAGTCAAGATCGATATTTCGCCGTGATGCTACTTTTAACTCGTTTTCGGACACCGTTCGAAACGCGAGGGTGCCCATAGTCCGATGCAAATCGTTTCCTCTGTTTCTAGGATATTCGATATCGTTGATCGACATTGTTCCTACGGGGCATGAGAACACCTCTGACGTCAAGGACGGAATGGCAGCCCGGAATATTAATACGGATGACACAGTGGACGTTTGAGACGCATTTTCGTAACTTTTGACAAAATTTTTATTTTTCTCCTTCCGAAGGTTCTGCGAGTTTATGATTGTTGCGAAGAGCTTGTCGTGACAAATGATTCCTTTTCCTTTGCAATTCTGTCATTACCAGAGGTGACCGAATTTTCGTACGTTTACGCAACGCGTTTCGTTTACGTGGCCACCTGTTCAAAATAACGATCCAACGATCGTTAACGCGCGACTAAATTACGATAATTCGCGAGTAAAAATCGGGTGCATTAAGTGGAATGTCGGCTTAAAAGATATTCGAATTGACGCATTCTGCACGAGATCTCTGTATCGTGCAGGTGAAACGGCTAAATACGATAAAAACCGAAATAATTTGAACGCAAGTTCTAAATCGGAAGATAGAAGCGTATAAAAAAATATTTCCGCGTATTCGAACGACGTATTTTCTTTTTTTTTTCTTTTTTCAAAAAAACTTCGATTTCTTCTTTCACCGGAGAGATTCACGATTTCGTGGCTCAACCGGTATTTTCGTAAAATGCAAATCGATTCGATCAACTCTAGCGACTTACACGAGGATCGAGCTTATTTGTATACGATGAAGCTGCTCATTGACAGCCACTTTTCTTTCATTTCTAGATACGATTGCTGCCGTTGCAGAGAGTAATTTAACGCGCAGTCAATCGACGTAACATTTTTTCCACGAGAAAGTCCACTCGATTAATCTTGAATGGAATACAGTCGTGCAACTCTGTGCGTGCTAATCCGCTAATCCCGATCGGCGTTTTTACCAACGATCGAAATTTCGCCAATTAAATTCTACGCTTTGCCCGTATAATTAATAGCTGCAGCCTGACTCGGTGAATTTCAAATTTTGCGCTTGACATTTCGAAACGCATCGGCGATCCACCGATGCGAGAATCTTGGCTTGTTATAAATGGGAAGACGAGCTAGTGGTATCAAAGAAGCGAGGGGAGAAAAAAAAGGGTTGGCTCGTAGGGGAATTTATGCAGAAGAACCCTGAGGACTGCTTTGTTCGGGGACGTCGCATACCAACTGGTCTGCGAAGACTTCGAACACCGAGCTCCCTCTCGTTCACCTTGTTCTTATTAAGCCGATTGTTATTTTGTTCTGTTAACGTCGATGATTCATTACCTTGATCGGAATAAACCGATTTTTCGAACCCCTTGGAAGCGCTGCTCAGATAAGACGCTTAGTGTTACAAGGTCCGTAGCAGCTCGAACAATGTTGAATGACTATCGCGCTGACTTATTTCTTCTAAGCAGACTTTTTTGGAAACGGATAATCGGCCGCAGCTAGGCAGTATTTTTAGCCTGCAGCGAGAAACATTCGGAGCGAGCATCTGCGCGAGCGATCCGCGGCCGAGCCTCGATACCGATCCCAATTCCAGCGGGTATTCGGCTTTGGAAGCAACGAGAACGCGCGAATTCCGCGCCGAGGGATACGCGGCTCGCGCATTGCATAAATCGTTTCTCGGCCGGTTTCGACACCGGAAACTGGCTTTGTCCTTTTCCCTTCTTTTCAACGTACGAACCTCCACGGTCCGTTTGTTACGCGCTCGAGATGTGCTCGTTCCTCGCGATTGCACAACGGCGACGCGGCGCGACTGACGAAAATCCCATGTTCGAATTTCGCCGCGTTTACTCTAACTGGTTTACCGATTGTTCTTTCTCGTTTATGGATCAACGGGTTGGCAAAACGATCTCGAGGAGTGGCGCAAGAGGATACCGAACGAAGAGGTAGCCTTAACGGAGGTCCGGCGCGGCCAGAAATTTTCCTCTCCAATTTCAATGACAACCGATCGCTGCCTCTCGATCTGCATTCATTCGCAAAAGTGCTCCCGCGGTAATAAAAACGAGAAATCGTTTTATCGCCGCATTAAAAATACAAAGTCGGCCGGTATCGGCTGGTATAAATCTTTATTGTCGGGTGTGCACCTGAAAACGGGGCAATTTGCTTCGTTCCAAGCGGGTAAAACAAAATGGAACGCTCGCGTGTGCGAGTGTACCGAAAAATTTCACGTACCACTCGCCATTGTTCGCGTATCGAGGCGATCTACGACACCGAGTTGACCGTTTATTGTCATGAAAATGACAAGAAAGTATGATCGGCCCGCTATTACGCGACACTGATGGTGCCAGATTTCACTTATCCGACCCATGTTCTATTCGAAAAGAAAGTTAACTTTGTTTTCGTCCTCGATGTCGATTCAACCTCGAATCGAAACTTCGGACACCGCTTCCACCATGGGGATCGTGCGTTAGCCAATCGAAGCGAAACTTCGTTTCGGGACAGGCGAGTGCCGATTTATCCTCCGATCGAGCTTCGATTGTTAGCTTTCTTTTTAAGGGACTCGTCCTCGGTTCCTTAAATGTTAACCGGGTCATTCCTATGCGTTAATGAGCCGTACACACGTTATTCTCCGAACCGAATTATTTTCATGATAGGTGTAAATTCTGATTTTCCGACAACTTCCACGAAACGTTCGAGTTATTTAATCGTCGAAACAGATGTTCTCTAACATTTCACAACGTGACACGTTTTCTCGTCGCTTTGAAGCCTAAAAATTTCGCTCAATTTACAACAAGGAATATATTAATGCCCGACAAGGTCGATTTACATAAATTATTTTCGATATTATGAAATAATCGTAGAGGAATCCTACGAAAAACGCTAACAGGAACAAACCGCAATGCTCGCCAGACGGGAAAAAAATAACTAATTTGCAAAACATATGGATAATTTTTAATGCAGCATTCGCGTTAAACGAAGCAAAGCTGATTTATGGCACGATCTCAACGTCCTGCCATGAGTTATATCCCAAACCGAAGCGCAGCAAACAGTCGCGAAGGGAATCGATTAATGTATAAACTTTGTCAAAATCAATTATAGCTATAAATCGTCAACTTCGGTCGAAAAAATTGACGTAGACATTCAATTGCGTCAGACATCTTTGAAACGAGTGACGCTGTGTAATCTTGTTTCATATTTTCCTCGAAGTTCAAGGATCCCTTTCACAAAGTGAACGTAGATTTTTGGCTGGAAATGAACGAAATTAATCACGTAAGTGGGATTTAGCTTGAAAGCCAGGCGTCATGACACGTACATCACGTCAAAAAACTCGTTTCGAGAGCGTTTTTTCCTTCGCGTTTACTTTCTTCTACGAAGGACGAAACGGCCCTTACATAATTACAATGTTACTCGCGTTTTGACGTTTAACAAAATATTACGTAACCGGTCCAGAGTACGGTGACACTGAATTACATGTTGCCGAGTCGTTGAATAATCTATCCCGAACGAAAGTTAAGTCGTCGAAAGTTAAATGTCCGGCCGCTAATATATAGCAAAAGATAAGAAACGACATGGCACTCGGTCTATAGCCATACCTCGCCGAATATATCTTCGATAATAGTTCTTCAGAAGTGAACGGAGATGGATAGCGCAACGCGTAAACTTGAGAATTCGCGTTTTCAATTTCTGCTCCTCTGTACGGTTTTGCGATAGAATATCTTATACGTTGTTACACTTGCTCGTAACGCACGATTTACGGGGAATACCGTTCCTGCGTTTCTTCTCAACGTTATGGTTACACGTCCGGCACGCCATAACGAATTTCGATCCTATGAAAAAGCCATAACGCAACGCGGCTTTGAATTAAGTCTTAGCCGATGTAAAATTGCTGGAGGCAGGAATTTCTCAGTGAAATTTCGCGTTTACGCGTTCGGTGGCAGAGTAGAGGGGGATGCGGAGGAAATAGAACAACGAATGCAGTTCGACGTCGAAGATGGAAGGCAATTTGCAAGTTGGCAAACACGAGGCATCGCGAACAATTCAGGGAATAACCTGCCGTACGTGGCAGAAGTTGGCTCGACGTAGACGTTTCGTTAGCACGGAGACGTCTCGGAAAAATTTCCGCGGTTCTTTGTCGTACAGCGGAAAAAGCGTCTTCTATATATAGAATAAAATAGATGGAAACTCGAAGGAAAGTTCACCGGTTGACCTGCATTCCGCGAGCGTCGTGAGATATTGAAAATTAGGATGAGGGAGGTTCCCAGACCGCGCGAAATTGCAGTCAAGGTTCGGTTTGAGAACGTCGCGGTTCGTGGGTAGTTTCTACACAATGGTGAATCAGATAGCGCTCGTAAAAGTATAGTAATGGCCTGTCGCCCAAGGAAGTGTCGAAACGTTTTATTCGCAGGTAATTAATACCGTAGAAATTCCTGGTCGTTAATGCGACACGCGAGCAGTCAGCCAATAATTTCACGATCAGTCGAGGCCATCACGCCTTCGATCACATTCTCGATAGACTTGGAATATTTCGGATCGTTCGCGTGATCCTCGATACGCGCGAATTTAGATTTATAAAGTTAAAGCGACAGGCTCGTTTCGAGAAACCGCGAGCTCGATGGTAATAAATCGAAGGAATTAATCGACCATCGCAGCACGCAAACACCAAAGTATAATTGGTAATCAACGACTGAACGCAATTGCTTGGAAATCTCGAAGGGACGAAAAGGTTCACGTGGAAGAAGTGACACACGTTTCTTTAAAAAACATTTATAAAATCAGTTTATTGCATGATTCATATTTACTACGCGGGAGAACGTGTTTTGTTATTGCTCTCGTCATAATGATTTTTGCGATGCTGCAGGAGTGTCTAGGTGAGGACTGGTCGAACTCGCTGTTCGAAGGGAAAATTCATCTAGTAGTGTCCTAAACCATGTCCTCCTTTAAGAAGGATGGGAACTTGTTCTTTAACGAGAACCGGCTGTGAAACGACGACTGGAACAGGTTGAGGTACTGCGACCTGAAAATGTCAAACAGACAGAGGGTTGAAAAGGTGTTTTAAGACGCATTTCGAATGAAACGTTCTCGAACGAACGATAATTGGACGAATGGACCACTTGAACTTACCTTGACGGGGTATGGGGCGGGTACAGGCACAGGTACCTTGACTGGAACCGTGACTGGTACTGGTCTGTCCACGGGAACCGCGATAGTTTGGGTTTGCACTACTGGGTATGGCTTGGGCACTGCCACTGGTACCTGAAGAGAATATCGTGTCACGCAAGATTCTACCAGATATCAAAATCGATACAGATATCAAAATCGAGGCTTTTACTTTTAGTTTTTACCATTATCGCGATACAAACTACGTTGGCGAATTGTAACAAATTTCTGAAAACGCAACGTTGCAGTAGCAAAATAAAAACGAAGGTTAATAGAGCATGTCAGGTTTTGTAACGGCAAGTTGGTGGCAGGAACAAAGGAAATCCATATAGAATTTTCTCACCTTTACGGGGACTGGTCTGTCAACTGCGACCGGGTATGGTCTTGGGACTGGATATGGCACAGCGACGGCCTTCTCCTGGACGGCAACCGCGAGTTTTCCATGTCCTAAATCACCACCGTACAGACCATCGCTCAGTCCCAATCCTCC
Organism: Euglossa dilemma; assembly: GCA_002201625.1. Classification (NCBI taxonomy): domain Eukaryota; kingdom Metazoa; phylum Arthropoda; class Insecta; order Hymenoptera; family Apidae; genus Euglossa; species Euglossa dilemma. The sequence goes on along the minus strand of NIJG01000025.1, from coordinate 1,334,260 downwards.
CAAGCCGTAGCCCAAATTCAGCAGGCCACGCTTTTGGACTGTTTTTTCTTCGGCGGCGAACGCCATGGAGATCAGCATCAGGCATACCTTAAGCGTAAAGAATGGAATAGAATTAACAGAGGGAAAAAATCGTTTTTTCGGAAGGTGTCTCTACCGCGATTTGAACGAGACCGAATTTTCACCAAACGTTCACATAAACTCTTCGTATAATTAGGATCACTGACTGGTCTGGCGATCACAATAGGAGGCGAACTTTGCAACGACACGGAGTTTCAGTGAAACGTACCAGGGTCCTCATGGTAACGGATCGGCTAATACTTTGGCTAGTGTGTCTTGACTGGTAAATTAAATTGGTTCTGTCGCCTTGGAGGAAAACCACCCTTTATATAGGGAATTCACTTTCATTTCACGCGTGCACCCCGCCAATGAAAAGCCAATGGCCGTTCGGTGCGCTATCGCCACACCTACCATATACTATTTACCCACGATACAGCCACATGCCGTTACACATTATAATACATAATGTGCACGAGGAGTTGTATAACACGCGAAACGTGCGCCAGCCGGGGCTAGTAAATAGAGCGCGGGCACTTTATGCAGATACATATGCGCGCATACATTTCGACTTAGCTCCGCGACTCTAACGAGGAGGCACTGCGTCTCCGGCATTTCCACCGGAGGAAACGCGCGATCGTCAGACGCTTTTCCGCTTTACATCGTGCCACGTTCTTCCCTCGCATCTGGATTCCCTCGTGACCAATACTCGTGCGCGTTGTGAACAATCTTCACTTCGTCGTCTTTGATCGTCCTGTTCTCCGAGGAACGTTTGGAATCGGTAAGGCTAGAGTACAGTTGACAGAGTACGATCGGCGTAAGTGTTGAAAATCAAAGAAAACAGAGAAAATCGTTCGCTTTGATCTGTGTTCTTTCGATTTTTCGGTGCTGCTCTTCGAGAAATTCCTCGGTCGACGAGATACGACACGGGAACTCGTCGAAGGCAAAAACTCTCGTGCTTTCATAGACCGCGATAATTTCCTACTAATTAATTTAACTCTCGATTAATTGGATAAAGTCGGAGGTACGCATGGAAAATCATCAGGAAATTACGCAATGCTCTTGGACAGAGTAACGGTTTGTAGAACAGGAAAGCTGGAAAATTTCATATTCCATAATCTTTACCAACGGGTAATCTCTTCCTGATATCGTTTTCCAGTTTGTAGATTTCCCAGTCTCTCTATGGTTCTTTTATGTGTTTACAGTCCGCGTAAGTTGCATTGGCCGTTTTCCATAACGGTTCGTCACTTTCCACCAAACGGGCAGTAAAGTAACAAACCGAAAGCCGATTTCAACGCAATCGGGCAGTTTCGTATTAGAAACCGAATAGTATTTTATGAATGTTTCACATATCAGCGTTTAATTCGACTATATCTGCACGATCGTCGATTGGAAAGGATGTTAAACGGGAAATTATCGTGAATCTCGATTGATCTGAAACCTGATTGCATAACTGAAGTATACAGGTGTCTCAGATATCAGTTTCCACTATTCCGAGCTGACTTGAGAGCCGGATAAGAAAGGGAAAAATAAATAGTGATTGCACGGTAAACTTTCTGATTGCCTGTCAATTTCTCTACACCCGGATTGTTATCGCGAGACAATTTGTATCGGACTCGCTATCAGAGATAATTCAATTTAAATCCAGTTCGACTCGATCACGGTCCCGCGTCCGGTGTTAAAACACGAGAATTTTATCAACGACACGTTCAGGCTTGTACGTGTATCGCCGGGCGCCGGCCCGTTCCTCGGTCTTTCGTATAATTAGTTGCATTTTGCATCACGCCATTGTATTTCAAAACCCCGGGGGGAAAAAAAGGAAATATATAAATTCGTCATTAATGACCCGAAGCTTAGAAAGCGTGACATAGTATATAAGTGTTTCGAACACCTGCCTGATTGATTAAAAACGAAACGGGTGGCTCGGATTATTATCGGACACGGTCCCGTTGAATTTCCAATGCGAGCAGCCGTTTCGCAACGGATTCCTTTGACGTGAATGAAACGCGAATTGGTTGCCGATCGCGTATTCTCAATACACACGGTTCTTTGTTGGTTTTACAAATAATCGCGACTACCGTCCTCTAACTTTTATTCCCTCGAGGACATTTCTTATGAATCGTTTATCCTTTTAAACGGAACCAATTCGACCCGTTCGTGCATTAAATCACAGACTTTCATTGTCACGGATATATTTTTTTATTCCCTCGTTACTTTTAATTCGCACTCGACGAAACGAAATGAACGAGACTAGCGTAATATTCCGAAACGATACCATCGCTTCATGGACAGAGTGCTTGAGCAAGAGTTGCAGTAGCGGCGCATTTCGACAAGCCGATTAATTTTACGACGACTCAAATTACCCATGGTATTAGGCGTAATTCTGGGTATTTCATCGATCTATCGTGTCCTGGGAACCGTATCCTGTGTTACCATGTTACGCGATAAGGACATGTTCCTTATTACAAAATTCCCGGCATAGCTGGTTCGCCTGTGACTCACGCCTGTCGATAACGAATTCCTCCTAAGACACGAACAACCTCCCTGCAACAATATTGCACGTACGTTCAAAATCAATGCCCGTTACATATCCCTACGGTACATTATCTTTCTGTCCGGATCAACTGTACGATAATTTGCGTGGCCGTATTTTTCCCTGTTATCGTTTCCGCGTTGGTTAATCCATACATTGTACGTATTAATATTCGAGATTTTCCGTGCGTTCGTTCGATAGCCTATGCACGAACGGGTAGATCGGCCATAGATCTAGAGAACGAGTTTGCCATTTCGATATCGGACATGTACCATTGACGTCAGACGTATCTAGCAGTCGTGCCTCCAACTTCGTCACTCTGCGACACGAAGTGAGAAAAAAATCGGTATCGTTTGGTCAATCGAGCGGATTAAAGTCTCCGTTCTGTCAAGTGCAAGCCGCTTGTACCAGTTCCAGTTTCAAAGCGAGAGATTCGATCCGAAATCTGTATTTCCCGACTGAAAGACGGCGTTTTCCATGGAAACTGGAAGCTACGAACGATTAGTAGTCGGTCGTTGAAAATTTGAACTATACGACCGCGGAGTTTTCACTTTTTGCATCGTTACGTTTTTCTCTAGAGTTAATTCTAGGCATTATGGTCATTAACACCTGGCTTTTATGGGCCTCCTCGAGGAGAATTCTCATTTTCCATAAAAACTCGACTTAAAGTGGTATCGGGTATATTCGGGCTACTTTGTATACGCNTCGTTGAAAATTTGAACTATACGACCGCGGAGTTTTCACTTTTTGCATCGTTACGTTTTTCTCTAGAGTTAATTCTAGGTATTATGGTCATTAACACCTGGCTTTTATGAGCCTCTTCGAGGAGAATTCTCATTTTCCATAAAAACTCGACTTAAAGTAGTATCGGGTATATTCGGGCTACTTTGTATACGCGATATCTCATTTTTTCCACCTATTCGCCACTTTTACTGAAACTCTTAATCCATCGCAGATCGTATTCTACGAGATATACGCGTTCTTTAATTACACGGAATAGCGCAGCCTCCGGTTTCCCTAGCGTTGTGTCACTTCGCGCTCGCTGTGGTCGCAATTCCTTGTAACCGTTCAACCTGTTTTGTAATTGCTATGAAATTAACGATCCCAATGATTATGCCGGTGTCACGGATTAAGCAACGCTCCTTTTCCCTCCTTCATTTGCGTGTCGCACCTTTCGGCCGTCGCTACACGGACGTGGATGTCAAAACCGGAATATCGAGCGTGGCCATAAGCTCTGCGCCTCCGATTTTTTCCCCGAGCAACCGTGCCAATCGCCGCCTCTCCTTTCATCCCCCGAGCTTTTACTACCAGGAACAATAGCGACAGCAGGGAAACACGTAAAAAGCAAGGAACGTTTAAGTCGAGATATAATATATGGAAGGGCGACAGGCGACCGGGAGAATAAAAGGATGGAATCCTGTTGGTCCTTTTTCTGCTCTCACTTTCTGCCCATGGTACGACCGGTGAAAACGGTAACCGTGCCGCGTTGCTATCAAGATCCGCCTTACGTAAGCCGCGGTAACATGCGACTAAAGCTGGATCGAGGTCCTCGCTCGTTTATTCCACCAAAGTGTGTCCAGGTTACGAAAATAACCCTTGCGCCGTGGCCTTCCTTAACCTGCCCCTTAACCTTCTTCCTCGGACCGGCGTCGTGCCTCAAAAGGCTGGTTCCGAGGACATCGACGAAATCGGTAACGGGGTAGCATCGTCCAGTCAGATGGCTTTCAAAAGTCTCACGAAACTGGTTCTATCTGCGTCATAGGTTTGGCAAGATCCTATCAGCGAGAGTGGAAGAAATTCGTCGTCAAACCTCGGTTCACCGGTGGTGACTAATACGGCTAATTGTTCGGTCGAATCGAATAGCCGATTGTCTTTGCTGGAAACCGGTAAGTAACGATTGACAGGCGACTTTTGTCGAGAGCTTGATTGAATTTTAAGACGAGAAGGTGCGTGCCCGTTGTCCGATAAGCGAATAATCGGGCGAGAGAAATGGCAGACACGCGACGAAACGTATTGACGTAATTGCTCACGGGAACGGTTAGATAGGTGATACGCGATACGTGAGAAATTTTACTGCCAGCGTACACACCCATTTCTATAGGCCGCCGAAGCGATTCGGACAACGTATTTATAGATAGGATCCAGTTTAGCCGCGAAACGGATCCTTAACGTTACTCATACAGTCGATTACGTCAGAGATTTAACGAGCTCCGAAGCAATTACAATCTCTATAAAATAGATCTCCGAGACCATTATTCATGAAAAGGCCGTATTGACTTTTCATCGGTGGCGCGTTAATCCAGATACACGTAGACACCGTTTACGTTTCTCTCTGGGTGCGTTTATCAGCCGAGGTGTTTAAGAAAAATTCGTTACGTCGAATAAAGCGTCTAATTATTTTCACCGCGTTTCCCGTGCTAGCTCCGGCGAATGGTTCATTTGCATTCGGATTTAAATTACAACGCAGCGACCGCGGCAATGTCAGAAATGATATAGCACCTGCGTTGGTGGTGGCTGATCGATCATGCAGCACGCGACTTTTATCAGGGCCGATAGCCCGTTATAGGCTGGAACCTGTTGACGGTTCGATTTTCCAAGAGGGAGGGTCACCAGCGATAGCAAGGAACAATAGCAAGGCTAACTGCGACTGCTAGCCAAGCGCTAATTCAAATCGACCATGGCAAAGACCTTCTTGCGGTAGGTCACAGACCGTGAAGATTAGTTATACAAGCCACGAAGAGGCGCCGCGGGCGTTTCCAGCCGCTGGTAATTCCCCTCTTGCTGAATTACATGATCGAGACTTGCCGCCGGATACGAGTCAGCCGATGGAAAAACACGATAAATCCCTGCACTGAATATCTCTATCTCTTCAAGATCAATGTTAATGCTATCTACCGTGAGCTTTTTCTTCCGGGCCGTATAGACCTCGTCCTTTGAAATTACTAGTCCGACGGTATGGCGCCGTGAAAGTCGCGACTATACGTAATTTTAGATTATCCATACCCAGCTGATATTTAGCACGATCCACGGATACGGAAGCGCGTTCGAATCACGGATCGAAACGATGGCAATCATTTCCAAATCCATATGATTAACCGCGCAAATCGTCATCGTAAAAGGAATATCGCGCGTGTTTCCTGGCTTCTGTTATTTCCCACAAAGCGTTTTACGACTTTGTATACGACGTCTGACCGATTGACCCATATGCACGCATACCGAGTGATTCTCGAGAGGTGAACGTTTATTAGCTGCTCTACGCGATCCGCCGAGAGGTAACAGCCTCGTAAAATCCGCGATTACTCGGTTTCATCTCGAAATCACCGTCGTTATAATCACGACCCGTTTTTATCTTCCTCTTCTCGCGTTTCATTATCTCTATTATCCAATCTCGAGTAAGCGTCGGTCGTGCGAATCGCGTTCTAAACCGAGAGTTGCTCGTTGTCCGACAACCATCCTGTAGTTGCTGATTTCCGTTCTTAGTCTGTTCCTGCGCGATCTTAGAAAGCGTGTTCCCGAAAAACGCAGCTCGCGTGAACGGTCGAGTTTACGAGGTAAGCGTGTCGGAAAAGGTGGACACCTTTTCATCCGTGGCTGGATGAAAAGTTTTCAGGGCTGCCAGCAACTATACGTTCGCGCGAATTCGACCAGAGCTAATTACGCGAAACGACACGGGATATGAGCGTAGATCATTCACGGTTGCACGCCTATTCCGTGGTGTCGAGATTGAAATCGTTAAGCTGCCTAATGATCTGACCCGTACCATTCCGCGATCGGGCCACGATTACCTCGAAAACCCGAGGACCTAACCGCGAATGGGAAGAACGTTCGAAATCCCTCTCATTGTTACCGGGCGATAATCGATTCGCGTGATCAACGCTGCAATTGCGTCATCGCGTATACATTTTCCCGTGCAAAGCCGAAGATTGATCGATTTCGTATTACAACATGGCGCAACGAGGCACGGAAGTTGGCGTAGACGGGATAGGTACGTGTTTCTCGGTCTGGACTTTTGCATATCTAACAGGGAAGCTAATAACTCGGTTTCTCTCCGATCTTACGCAGCCGTGTTCCTTGTCTTTCGTAAGACTGGCCGGCTGAAAAATCTGCACGAGCATCGACATATCCCGTTCGATAGTCGAATAAGGTGTCGCTTGTGCAACCGCAGCCGGTCGCTTCTAACGATGTATCCGTTCGATTCCTTCGGTCAAACATGGATAGGATTCGTCGATGCTAGGTGGCGATAGGTACGAGAGTGCTGCATTCGATACGTGACTGTATAATTAGCGGGTACGTAACGCGTTCTACTGGTCCGTGATAACGTCTACCGCGACGACGACGACGAGGACGTCAAAGCGATCTTATAATTTCCACAGTTCGATGTGGCACGCGAAAGGAACGCGTGCAATGTCCCGCACGCATCCGAGCGCAACGTTCATATTCGTGTTTCCGACCTCCGATAAACCGAATGTAGGTCGGCCATTATCACGGCAAATGGTAACCCGCATAGCGAGTTATGGCAGCGAGCGTGTCGCCTCCGCGAGATATCCGCTGGAACTGGCCCGTTCTACCTACGACGTGCCGAACTCGCGATTCTACCTGGCCACACGACCCGCCCTGCCCGAGAAGTATCGTAACAATGGCTCAACGTTCAACGGAAGCCAATTACGTTCTTTTTCCTTTTAAGATCATTATTGACCGCGATATCTGGATAAAACGATCGTGATCCCACGGAACGATATCCCGCACGAACTGCATCCGATCGGAATCCAGTGAAGGGTACGCGGGAATGGCGGTATGCCAGGCAACCGAGGAACAGAAGCGACCGTGCACGTTAATCGTTTGCAAGGAGGTGCACGCATGCAAACCGTGTGACCAGCAGCAATCCGCGTATCCACATCGAGAGCTGCTCGCCGGATAAACGATGCCTGCAACGCGGCAAACTGTCTCGGGAAGCCTGTTACTTTTACGAACGCAGCTTGCCGCACGGAGAATGCCCCGTTCCAACCGGCCGACGTTTCGCGACGAAGATTTATGCGACTTTCGGAAAGAATGCAGCCGCAATTTATTTACTTAGCACTTGCTCGGGCCAGAAAAATTGCGAAAAGACGTGGCGGGACTTTCGCGGAATCGCGGAACGCGAGGAACGCCGGCGACGTAATGCCAGGTGGTCCGAGTTACCCAGCCGAGGATGCAGCAGCCGTGTATCGTTAGTCCGCTCCGTTTCACGGAGAAACGCGATCGCGAAAATTAGTACAAAGTGGCTGGAAATTATCCCCCGGCTTGCCATTAAATTCAATAACGCGATAATTATACAACGCGGAGGCAACTGGTGTGTAATTTGGCATGTTGCCCATTCGCGATTACGCGCCGTTGATTATCAAACGTATTATCCTTCCGAATATTACCGAGAGCGTGGATTTTATCGCGAGCCTCGCTTTTTTGCCTCTTTTACATCCTTTGCGTCCAGGTTAGAACAAATAGACTCGAGGACACGCCGCTGATTAGAGTGTAAAAACCGATGCGCGACACATCGTCCATTTCACGGTTTTTCCACCAAGCCGTTCGAAGAACCGTGTCCTTGGCTGTGATCTAAACAAAGAATCGAGAAGGTGAAACTCGCGTCCACTCGGCTTTCTCGGACAACAGGGCCGATTCAAGGACGAAAATTGGAATCGGAGGAAAGGCGGCAGAAATGGTGGCCGCGATGATGAAGGATGTCACGAGGAACCGTCAGTGGTCAAGGTATATATTCGCGTGGGCTGGAAATCGTCAAGGTTCGTCGGAAAGGAGGGAAACTCGCGACAGGGGTGGGACTCGTTGCGTTCTCCGTTCGAAATCGTGTTGCAACGTTGACGCAACAACGCCGTAAAATTCGAGCGATTCTCGTTGAATCGATAAGGATCGATCGAAATTGCCGGCTCGCCTAATCGCCGGTGAAGTAATTCTCGTCGATTTTACTTTGTCTTTATCGCGGGGGAAATTATTTTACGTAACAATTACCATCGTGCACGCTGTCGAGGGAGCGATTAATCAAAAGGGAAATCAGTGACTCGTTATTACGTATGATTGCGCAGCGCTGACCGTTCCCTCCCTGTGAAATTTCATGATTTCGGCGCGGAATCGCGTTGCGCTTGACGGATAATCTGCTCATTGCCGCGATATTTCTTCCAGGTAACTGACCCGATTAATTTCATTTGCGCTCCGGCCTGCTAAGTATTCTTTCAATTACGCCTCGTCGATCTTTCGCCTCCTCTCGTTCTGCCTTCGCCTCCGTTCTACCCGATGGTAACGTCGAGATGAAATAATAACGATGATAAAAGAGAGGAAGAAACGAAGGAAGGGAAAGATTCTCACGCACGATACGTCTGTGGTTTCTTCGTACGACCCTGAAAGAAACGCAATCGTGCTACTTACCAGGGTGCATTATATCGTAGCATATCGGTGCATATGCGCGATGTGCATTATGGGTTGCAGGTACGGGGCCAACGGCGTGCTGTAACATAGTAGATGCTTGGACCAGATAACCGGGAGGGAATTACGTAAGAACCATTACGGTACTAGCTGCACGAGCAGCGCCGACAATGGGAAAACGAGCTGCGCAGATTATCATCGACACCGGGGTCAAATGCACGATTAAAGCACTTTGTTGCGAGTCGTGCGCTATTCTCAAATCGTTCAAAGATTTATTCCTGGTATCGCGTTCCGTAAGCCGAGTCGACCTCTCGCGAGCGGTGCACCGATCGGTCGGTCGCCAGAGATTCGCGCGCCGTCGTTGGTCGTTGGCGATAGTTGGCGATGGTCTGTACACTCGCCATTCCATCGCGATCTCGCAACAGCGTTTAGTAAATCAGCGTATCGAGGTGAAACTTAAAATTCAAGCGGACGTCACAACCAGCGAACGTTCCCCGCGAGCACACACCTACGTCGTTCGCGTTGCAACGTAATTACACGCTGCGCTTTGATCGTTCAACGGATGCCCTCTATTTACCGAGGAACGTTTGAACGGACCCCCGGAGCAGAGAGACCGCGAGGAAGAAGGAAAGAGAGAAAGCGCGAGAAGGGAAGCGGTCGGCCCTTTCGCTTCCGGCCCCCGCGCCCCTCCCTTTTCATTTTCCTCTCCTATTTCTCTCTCTCTCTCTCTCTCTCTTTCTCTCTCGCTAACCACCACACGTTTCTTTCCAAGCGTGGGCGGCACAACGCTAGTCAAGTTCGTTAGGCGATCGACCGACAAACTCGAGGAAGTAGAAACGCTCACTGATCTGTCTACCCTTTGTTGGTCCGTTGTTTTCTCAGGTGCTTCGTCCGGCTCTCTTCTCGCCGCGTTCTATCAGGTGGCTGGATTATCATAGCCTGGAGAAGTTTACGCGTCGCGAGTCGCCGCGACGCGTGAGGTCGCTCTCAAGATCTGGGTCGGCTCCTCTCGACCCGAGCCCAACTCTTAGCGGTAGGTATCGATCATCCCGATGTTTAAATCTGTCCGTGCTGACAAAAGCCGATAAGGGAAGAATACGAAATCGATTGCGCGCCGCTGCGTATCTCTATAAGTATCCAGAGATCTATAATTGCTCAATAACGAATACCTCGAATTTTTCCATGATTATTGCAACCGTGTAATCATATCGCGTGCCATGGAATTTCAGGTATCCGCTTTCCAATTTATTTCGATCGGTCGTTCGTCGATCATTGATACGCTCTCGGTCGGGATAATTGGGAAACGTTTTGACGACCGATCACGGTAGAATATTCTGGCGGACGTTGGTAAAGAGGAGAGGGCCTAGACGCGATAAAATTCTGGACGAATGGTCCGCGGGAAAAGGGGTTGAAAGCTTGATTGCAGGATCGATCGAGCGCCACTTAAAATTTCGGATAGTTTTACGGGCGACCGTCCTTCGTTAGCGCCGACTAATTTTACGACTGACTCAGCATCGTTGGATTGCAGGTACGATCCTTCTTTGATCGTGGCTAATGAAGCACGTCCAGAGATCGGCCTGTCTTTTAGCATGCTCTGATAATCGTCCTTCTCGGAACGTTGGCCTGCGTCGTCATCGCTCGACGATTTACGCCTTTTCTGAAACTGCTCCTATCATTCCATTAAACGAGCGGAACTGAAATCCCTTCTGTCTCTTATGAGCCTGCGTCCGCTTCGTGTGTTCGGCTTTACGCGTTGGAAGAAAGGGCCGGATCGCGTAGCAAACCTAAGCGTGGATTATTCTCAAACGCGGCCCTTTTAGTCGCCGGTCGAGCAGTAGGCCAGTGAATCGTCGAGAACGAGCGTATCGAGTTTGGAACACCTCTGATTCAATCGTCTCCTAATTCATCGAGTCGAAGGTCACTCGAGAACCAACAAATCTTCCAATTCCAATTGCCACCAAAAAGAGTATAATGATGCGGCTGTTATCAAGGCTGCGGATTAAACAAACGGACCCATTAGTTTTTGCATCGCGCGCATGTGAACTGTAATCGAATCACGTCTTTGCGAAACGATAATGCAGTGGAAACGAGGCTAGCGGTAATGATGGACGAACGACAGCGGATAAAGAAGTGTCACAATGAGTAATTACGTTCTCCGGCACGGCTGGCGCGGTTAATTGCATCCTTAACCCGTGCACGCTCGCTTTTCGAGTGGCCGGATGCCAAAGGATATCGCGGCCTGCGAAATTCGAGTTGTTCGACGCGACACCGCGTTAAGCCGGTGTGGATATTTCAGCAAAAAGTTAGATTACCTCGCTGTCAGTCGAGAAATCTGGGTCAGACGGGTTTGATACATTATGACCGCTTTGGAATATGATAATCCGCGTGCGCGGTCGTTCGACTGTGAAAAAAATCCAGGCGAGGCAACTATGACCTGTGACGTAAAGAATTAATTGACCGTCGAGTTTCCCCCGCCTCGGGTTTTTACTTTCAACTACCCGGTTGTTAATTATCGAATCCTGCAACTTCGGGTTCGCTTTTCTCCCGGCACGCGCGATCGGAAAGAATCGCGAGATAAACCGGCGTTACGCCTTGTTACGAGGGCGTACGCCAGTTCGGGAAGGGAATGGACCCGGAACCGGAAGCCAGACCCGATTCCAATTCAAATATCGATCTTTCTCGAATAAGGAAGCGTGTCTATCAAGGTGCGCGTTACACATCGCTCGATAGTGTGTCCGGGCGCGAAAACCGGTCGAGAGAATGTAGCTTCATAATCTATGTATGCGCGAAGAGCCGTGCTTGGCATATAAATGAGCCGAAACGCTGTAAGCAGGCCGTAATCCGTATCGCGATACTCGATGCCAACCCTTCAATACAAGAATTCCCTCCGATTCTCTCCAATTCTTTTCGAGACATTTTCCGTTTCTCCATTATCTCGATTATCTCGTTAATCGTCGACCAGCGAAAGGCGACGCAACCCGTAATCGACCACGCGATTTTTCAACTACCGATCGAGTGGTACTTTAACCCGGAGCAGACCTCGATTCGGCTGGCAACGAGGAAAACGTAAACACGATTATTCCATAACTCGATTTTAAGCAACCAAAGCATGGTCGAAGTACGCGAACCGCGGTTGAGTCCGGTCGAAATGCATAAATTGACGAGTTGCAGCGGAACAAGAAATTAATTAGCCGGGTGATCGAACGAAGTTCGAGTAGTCTCTTTAAACCGTACAGGTATTTCGTCGGGTTTTTAATTCGATTATCAACCGTTTGGTATTCCCGGCGAGTTTACGGATCTGTTGCAGCTGCTTCGCGGTACTTGAAACTCGGTTTACAGTTGCTCGGAACTTTTGTAATCTGCTTAAAGATCTAAGGCTGGAAGTTAGGGCCGTTCGAAGCTGGTAGTCTTCGACTTACAGTCGCTTGCCTTTGCATGCAGAATTTCATTCGGCTGCAGTGGTGACGCACGTTGCTGGGGTAAAAATGCAGCGCGTTACGTAAGGAACACGAGACTCGGACAGTCGATTACGTGGGCAACCGATCCGAACGCGTGTGTATCGATGGGAAACGGCACATGCGAGCTGTGCACTATGCATCGTGTAACATCGTACGTGTGCCCCTTCGAGCGTGACGTGCCGCGAGAATGTTTATATGCGTTTATACCGAGGGAGTATAGGCACCAGTGGTACTTTAAGTACATACCATTTACGTCCTGCCCGTCCACTAGAGGCAATAATTGGCTTCGAGGCAGCGAGACGGTCGCTTTCTCGGGTAACCCTATCGCAAACTCTCCGTTTTGACGTTTGCCCAAAGGAAAATCGTTCAGAGATGCTTCTCCTAGATTGCCACACGCGTTTCAAGTGACACTTTTCAATTTTAATTCGTCGAATTGAAATTTTCAAATTCGACTCTTCGAGTTGGGATTCCTGAAAAGAGTGTTCGCACTTCGCGGTTACGGATTCCTGGTCACGTGTATTTACCGTAACGAATTGTTATAGTATCGGAAACGTTTATTTACCACGTTACAACATCGCTTATTCTACATCTGGCTGAGCAACGATTACATCTGTGGTTTATAATTGTCGCTGGTTACGATTAAAATAGATATAAATAAATAAATTAATTAAATAAATAAGAGTGTAAGAGCAGTTGGTGCAAGCTCTTGGATTTTACGTCTCGTTTTCGTCGTCCCTTTCGGTGATCGGCGGCTCGGTGGGTGGCTCTGTTGGCCATTTTCCTACGGTGGCAGCAGGATCGATAGTAGAAGGTGGATCCGTGATAACGATTGGCCCGAGTGGTTCCACCGTCTGTTCCTCGTCCTTGACGTTATTTTTCTCCTCGTTTAACGTTTGCGGCGTGTCGCTGGAGCCCGGTTTGCTCGAAATCATCTGCGGTTTCGTCTCGGAATCGGTCTGATCCGGCATCGGTGGTATCAACTCGGTGGACGGCACCATCGTTTTAATCTGACACTGACGGCCCATATAGCCGAGAGGACAGATGCATCTGCGAGTAACATTCGAGTTTATCGTTAGCCCGGGCGATCGATCGAGCCGTATCGCTGTCAGACTCAATGGCCGAAAGCTTTACCTGTAATTGCCATCCTCTTTGGTCATGCTGATGCAAGTGGCGTTGTTGCGACAAATTCCTGGATGCTCGTCGCAATAAGTCAGCTTCTCGTTGCATAGATCACCCGCCCATCCGGGCTCGCATCGGCACTCCCATGGTCGTTTGCAGGACCCGTGGACACAGCCGGGATAAGAGACGCATTCGGTGCAGTTCGGACCTGTCCAGCCTACGCGACACCTACATGTTCCCGGCCGGCGACAAGCGCCGTGTTCTCGGCTACAACCTTGCGAGCAAATCGCTACGGGCAGAGAAAACGCGCGAGATATAGAGAGACCAAAGGAAGGTTCGGATAGACTTATGGATCCTAGGGAAAGATAGGAGGACTAGAGGACTTACGGGTCTGACAAAGAAGTCCGGTCCAGCCTGGCTCACAGCGACACTCCAGTGGGCCCTGGCACGTTCCGTGCACGCAGCCCGGTAGAACCGCGCATTGTTTGCATTTCGCACCCTGCCAGCCTAATCGACACCTACCAACCAAATTTTCCACACTTTTACCTCCTCCTTTTTACTCACATTGAACGAGCGATCGGATAAAAGCTGTCAAATTTCCGTTTAAACCGCGCGAAGTGGTGGAAAAGCTGCGGTTCGCAGCTTCCACGCTTCCTCTAAATTACCAGCTACGAAGGTTAATGGGACTAGGGTCGGGCAGACGGTGGTTTCATTGCTTCGATCCACCGCTACCGGCACTGATAACCGCTCATTACTCAGCCATTACGCGTTGCGCCTTACCTGCATTCCCCGGGCTTCTCGCAGTACCCCTGACTAGACAGACAATCAGAGGCGCAGATCGGCTCCGAGCAGAACATGCCTTTCCATCCAGGGTCGCAGGAGCATTCGAAGCTCACGTTACAGCTAAAAGTGAAAATTTCTTTACCTTACCTACCTAACTACGCGCGCAATTGTTTCCTAGCACGACGGGAACGATCGTTTTGCGTCACGCGGAAATTAAACTTGCCACTGGATCGAGGTGAAATCGGTGTCCGATTCGCGGCTCTGTGCTTAATAAAGCGTACGAATGGTGAAGTCGGTTATCGACGACCGCGTCGCTTCTGGAATATTATATTACTCGAGAAATCGAAAGCCGATCGGAAGAGGGTCGCGGTTCCGATTGGTCGCCGTTCGCTTCGCGGATCTCGTTAGGTTAACGGGTAACTTGCTTATAACTCGCGTTTACCTTTTCCATTCGCCGGGGCACGTAGAAGAAGATAACGAAAGATTACCTGCCATGCTGACATCCAGGTAGCGCAACACACTTGTCGCAGAGCTCGCCGTAAAAGCCCAATTTGCAACGACATTCACCTGGTCGACGGCAGTAACCCTGAAGAGGGTCGCACCCCTTCCGACAGATTGGCACGTCGCACAAATCGCCGGTCCATCCTAAGCGGGAAAAGAAGCGCCGGTTATACAAAGCCGAATCTCTACTTCCTCTGTCTTTCTTTTCTTTTTTCTCTTTTATTGCACTTTTCTGCGCCAAGTCCGCGATGAATTCCATCGCGTCTTTGTTCCTTTTTATTTCTCTTTTCTTCTTTACCTGGCAAGCACTTTACTTCTCCGGCCTCGTCGCAGACGTAGTGCGAGTTTGGATGCTGAGAGGCTGGTATCTCGCAGGCTTGCTTCTTCCATTTGGGAACGTACCTAAACGGAGTGCAGGTGAATTGTTTATGCAAGTAAAAACGCTGGATAAAAATGAATTTATCGCGATTGCGAGGAGAGACAGGGCAGGATGATTATTACGCTTACGGTTTGGGGACCGAGCGGGGCAAAGGGGTATGAGCAATGGCGATTAGTCGAGGCAAAGCCTTAAAATATGTAGAATAGTGGAACGAGCCGTAACAAGGGGAACAGCGAGAGATAACATCGACAACGATCCAGTAATTACGGCAACGCAACGGTGCGCTCTAGCCATGTGACACGAGAACCTGGCAACACGATCTGATCTCCGATAACCGCGTATTATCTTCTATAATTAGCTCTGCGCGTTCTAATTCGAGAGCCACTACTGGCACTCGATTCGCATCACCGCTCGTCGATCGAACGAATTTCTACGCAACACGAGGAACACGCAGATTCCCGTGAACCAGAGATGAAGGATCGAATGGCGTAAATCTGACGAAAGTGTGGACGATACCTGGGTCCGGCCGCGAGTCCAAATGGCAGGATACCGAATCCGAGGGCGGCGGTAACGCGGAGCGATTGTCCATGTTGCAGGGGACCCAGTTGGCCGGAACCGATGAAGAGGCTGAGACAGGCGAGCAGGAGTATCATCTTTGCTTGACTTCCAAGTCAAGACTGAGGACGACCGCGTCCAAGGCTTCGGCTTGGATAACGGGACCTTGTTCGAGGTCACGGCACACTTTTTCATCGTGGCCGTACCGGTGGTGGCGCGTTCGCGGGCACGCGTGACCGTGTGTGTACGCGCGTGTGACGCGTGTGTGGCGCGTACACTTGGCAACTCCGTCGTTGCACGGTCGGAGAGCTCTCCCCGTTTGACTTTTTTCCTCCACACGCCACGACGAGTTTATTATTCGCTCGGGAAAGTTCAATGCACCTCTTGGACTAAGTCGGCAGGAGGCATTCCCCCCTGAGAGCTGGCTCGCGTTCGCCGTTGCCACGGAAAGGAAATGGACGTCCCTGGAACTTTCTCGGGACTCGTACGTCGCGATGGAATTCGGCTAAAGTCCCCGCGGCCCGGACTCGCCGTTTCTTTTCTCGGGGCTAACAGTTCTTTCGCTCGTAATTTTTTAACAACACCCATCCAGAGACCGTTGTCCCTAATGGTACGCGGCGGTACCTAACCAAATCCCTGCGAATCCCCAGTAACGGGGATTTTTCCCTATCCTTCTTTCCCTGATATTTCCCCCCTCTTCTGTAATCTCGCGTAAATCCATTCGATATGGGATGACGGATTCTCTCCGACTTGGACGAAACAACCCACGAAGAACCCTCGTTACTCCTGTTTAATCCGCAGGCAAGGAGGCGAACCTTGGACAAAAGTGGGACTTAGGATCCTAGTTACCGGTGATATTAAACGTAAGGCGCTTAGGCGGAAAGGCGAGTTTTTCGAGTGTTGGCCGAGTGTGATTCTTAAAACTTCGCCGCTCGTATCTCGGGATTTCCGTCTCAGGGATTTTCGAGGGTCTACTTACTTCGCAAGCGTTACTGCCAGTGATTTATTTATACTTTAAAGACTATGTACAGGTCTTGGAGCTACTATTTACAAATAAATACAGAGGATGGCACCTCGAACGGCCTCACTTTTTCTCATATCGATAGGAACTCTTTTACAGTCTGTACGTTGCGCGTTGAGCAAGGAGTTATTTAGTATCCTATTACATACAAAAATAGCTAGATCTTTTGTACATTTCCTCTAGATTCCCGCGGCTCTCACAGTCGCGGGATCGCCACTCTCGCAAAGACACGTGCACACATTTAGAAACTACTTTACACGATACTTAAACCGACAGTTCTTTCGAGTTACTCGATCTTACGTCTACACGGATATAGAATTTACATCGTTACGTTAATCAAATTACGTGGCTATTCGGAGTACGAGGCGACGAGGTCGGCACTCGGCTGGTGACAGCAGTGGAAAACAGATGATCCTTCCTGCTGGTTTCCTCGATCCGCCTAAAGGATTCGGCCCTGCCAGAGCGAACATGTCCCTGAGTTTGTCATCGTGCTCGACGATGCTTCATCAACGTTCGTCTATGCTCGGAGCAAAAAGTGTTCGCCTTCAGACCTCTTCAGCCTCCACGATCTTACCCTTCCTGCAGACCTTCGCCACACCGAGAATCACTATCAAAAGAACAGCAGAACCGCAGGCAGCGTAGATATCCCAGGGATATAATTCCTCGATGGTCCTCTCTATCCTCTTAGCCTGAACGGAATTAGGCCTCGTATCCACCTCGATGGGGAAGCTACCAGGTCCGTCGTTCGAGGCGATCCTCACGAGGTATTTCGTTCCAGGCAGCAGAGAAATCTGCGCGGAATTCGAGTCCGTCACTTGATTTCCCATAAGACCACCCGTCTCGGGCTCCCAGGACACCACGTACGATTCCTTCGTTGCTAAATGATCCTTGGCAATCCTATCGTTATAAGCGTTGCTCGTCGATGGAGTGTTATCGGCCCCTAGATCCTCCAACCGATCCTCCTTCCTCCTGAAGAAGAACCTTCGGAATATTTCGTCGGAGATTTGAGAATCCTCGTGGTTCCTCCACTCCGCCAGCACTTTTTCTCCGTACTTTTCCAGGAAGAACTGTCTCACGCGGTTGTTGAATCTGACCTGTTCCAGAGCTCTCTGTTCTTGAAGCTGAGTCTGAACATCCTTCCAGGAGACCGTCGCCTCGTACAATGGACCCTCTTTCAACGATTCCAGCTTTGGAACCCATTCTTGCCAACTGTAGTGCTTCACGCCGTCCTCCATCGCGACTATGATCCAGGTATCCGGTCTTAGATTCGGAGTACGCTCTCCTGGGTAATATCCAGCTACTCTCCACTGCTTGTAAAGCTTGCGCATCACCACGGCCACGTCGAATCTGTCCAAAGCGATGGGTGCCTTTTTAGGCGCTGGCAGCATCGACGGCAAATACTTCTCCTCTATTCTTGTTTTTCGGTAAGTACAGGCTGTCTGGCAGGCCGGGCACTGCAACAAATATCGATTATCCGATTAAACCCTCTCCAACTTTTCCGCCTTTCCACTCGACAGATTTATCTCGAACAACGACCGTGTCTCTCTTTTCTTTTCGGTGACCGGTTCCTCGACAAAGTGCATCGAAGACACGACGATTAACGAAAGAGAAGCTCCTCCCGTTTGGCCCTCGATTCGAGCGTTCGTAACGCGGTAGTCGACCGTTGCCTAAATATTTGAAAAAGATTCCTATCTCGACGGAGGTCGATACACCGAGAGTTTAAATTCGAACGTCGCGCGACAAAGCGACCCGACCTTCCGTAAAAATCGACAGGTAGCCGTTTCTAAGGATTTTCCCAGACCCCGGGACCTCGCGTCGAAGCCGCCTTTATCCACAGTTTCCTTTCTTCTTCTCTCGCCACCGTCCGTCGTATATTTCTCGCTTTCTTCTCCGGATAGTGGCTTTGAAATTTCCAAAGTTAACCCCGAGGTAAAAGGTTACCCTCGCGCCCGATCGATCCGAATTTTCCGCCGGTTTGATACGCAGCGGATTTCTAACGCTCGGTCGAGCAGGCCGTAGGGGAAAAATTTCCGGCTATCCGAGGAGTTACGATTACCGGTACGCGCTCGCGGCCGCTTACTCTCGGAGATATCGTAAATTCGAGGCGTGCTAGAAATTGCCGCGGAACAGGCCAGACCACAATTTCCTCCCGACACGAGATCTCACGTGTTTCCCCTTAGCGAACAAGCTTGGCCAAGGGGCCGAAAATTCTCTCTTCTCCGCGAGACAACCTCCCCTAATCCAAAAGGCTGCTTCACCCGTAAATTTACTTACATGTAGATACTGGTCGCCCTCGCAAATGGTTCTTGTCTTCTCCCACCGGTTCTCGAGGGCCTCGCAGTACTGCCAGCACTGTAACACAGCAGAGAGAAAAAAAGGTACACACGTGAAAGAAGCGAGCGTGGCAGGGGGAGGTTTCAGCGTTGAACAAAAAGCTCTTGCACGCACGGGACGCACGGGTAAAAAGGAACGATGGTACACGAGGGGGATGAAGAGGGACGACGCGACGAAGAAACGCGAAGAAGGAAAGGGAAAATAAGAACCATCGGCCGGACCGTTGAATCGAGCGATTTAAGCGGCCATGGAGAGGACCAAGGGAGGAAGAAGGTGCAGCCGGAAAGAGAAGAAAAAGGAAGAACGCGAAAGGGAGGAGGACGGAGAGGGAGCGAGAGAGAGAAGGAGGGAAAGAGAGAGAGGAGAGGGGGGCCGAATTAGCTCCAACCTGTTTCAGGCATAACAGGCACCGTCGTTGTTGTCTTCATATTTATTGGGATACCGTCTCTCGTGGAGCCCTGTTTCCACATTCTTTTTTCCTCTCCTCTCTTAGAGAGAAAAAGAGAGAGACCCCTGCGCTTTGCCCTCCCTCCCCGATTATCCTACATCACGATGTGTTCCTTCTAAGCCTGGCTGCTTCGTAGAAACGCTGTAGGTCCCCTTTCTTCGTGCTAAAGACGCTTCCAAAAAAGCAACATCACCATCCTCCAACAGCACCGCGATAATTCCCTCGGACCGTTTCTCCTTTCCTCGCCGGTTTTTACTTCGTTCGCGTAAACCAGGCCAGAAAGAGAGGCGCCGTTTGGTATCTCGCGTACCAACAAAGGAAGAAAGCGAACAAAATTAGAAAAGGCAGGCTGGAAATAGCACCCAGGCTCCCGCGATGTTCCACGAGACACGGAAAAGCGAATCGTCTGCTCGACGATGTTGCGTAAACCGAAGCGAATCCGCGAATCCCACACCGCTCGATTGATTTCCCCAACGAGGGGAACCAGACGTTTACCACCCTCCACCGATCCTAATTCGATAACGCCGCGATCATCCTCGCGTACCATCAGATTTCACGTTTGCTCAGCCACCGCGATTAACATCGCCGGAACGACGCGATCGCGACGATTCCTCGCCGGTCTAATTACGCGATATCGTCCGTCCCGATCGTATATCGTCTTCGAAGTTTTCCAAGAAAATCGCGCACTCGCCGCGCGCGTGCAGCCCGAAGCTTTCATTCGCGCGATTTCACTTTGAACGCGACACTGTCGGACGAGTTACGCGGACGAGGCGGACATCAAAGACTCGCCGGGGACCGCGCTGTGTTTCGGAGCGTGTGCAGCCGGACCTGTCGACGATTTAAAAACGCTGTCCCCTCGTTTCCGATCGGTCGATCACCCAGCGTCCCCTTCACGGCCGATTGTCCTGAGTAAAACAATTACCGTTGGCGAAAAGGGTGGCGGAAGAGCTGAAAGCGAGCGCGACGATTCCCCGCAAAGGCATGGTCCTCGTTATCCGAAGATAATTCTCTTGGTCGGGGGTTGGTCGCGCGCGCGACCTTCGTTAAGCCACCTCCTCGGAGAATCGTTATTCTAATGTATCCTATGGAAACTATTCTCGAGGACTCTCCCTTTCCGAGCATAAATTTCAATGGATCACCGACAGTCCCCTCTCGGCCCGATAATACTCCACGCGCGACTATACGCGCGTGTACGCGTGTCTTCTTATTCACACGCAGTGACGGGGCCTTGCCGTGGGTGTGCACGGGTGAGATGGCATCGATTTCTCTGAAATTAATGGACACCCCCTGTACACCAAATGAGCAACGCCCCGAGCACACAAGCGCACGCTCACCGCATTGTGCGTGAGTTAATCGTGATTCCCATCTGTCCATCTGCAACGTGTCTCTGTCGAGCAGGGGTGCTTCTAACGCTGGGGTACGCCGTGGACCACCATGATTTTCCACGACGCCCCGTAAAACCGGCCAACAAGATTTATCGTCACGACCCTATCCGATTTCCAGACGATCGAATCGTCACCTACACCCTCCACACACGCCACTCGTTTCCTCCCGATACCTTATTCCCGGGTATTTCCGAAACACCGTCGGAGATTGTTTATCGTTCGGCCGGAGGTACGGCAACTGTTGATTTTTCGGAGGAATTCTCAAGCGGAGGACGTGCTGTTCGCCTGGTTGGAACAGGGACGGGACTCTGGGTGACTGGGAAAGAGGGTCACGTTAAAGTCGGAGGAATCGCGTTCGGTGCACGAACAGCTCGGAAATTTCGTGACGAATTCCAGCTGATTCTATTCGAAACGAGGCGAATGGAACACGAGGAAAACTTGGTCGTACGGAGCGTAATCGAACGTTTGCTTGTTTAGAAACCGCGCGAACTGTACGTATCTTAAAGAAATCGGTAACGATCGAAAGGTTGGAAGGATATCGAGATAAGTAGATGGTAAACTCTATTCACCGTGCTACAATTGGTCTGTTGCTGCTCCGAGTACCAATCGCAAGTCCCATCGGCTGTGTGCTTCCTCAAACATTGCGATCTACACTGAGCGATCCTGACGATCGGTCCGAGATCGAATCCGGTAACGATGGTTGCGCACAAGACGAGTACGAGGATCCAGGGAATCTCCATGTTCGATAAAGATCACACCGCTTTCGCAACAACGTATGTTCACTCACTGGTCGATCACTTGTCGTTTCAACGTTCACCGTTGTCTCTCGGAAGAACCACTGGACTGTGTAATCGTACGGAAACGGTGGAGCGTTGAATTCGTAGGACGAATCGCGACTACGCACGGTAAACGCAGCGTGTTATTGGCGAGGAACGAGCAGAGGAGTAGGTTCCTGTACCACCGAAATTTCGAGCCGACTGCGACCCTTCGGAGGTCGGTACCTTCCTTATGTAGCCACGCGCCCCACCATTGAATTTTAGCTCGCCCCTACCCCTTAAAGGCAGCGTAGCATCCCTTGTAATTATCCGTGGGCTGGAACCGTCCCTCGGCATATGGTCGACCATACTGCATCACCGTCCTTCTGCCCGAATTATTTCCCTGGCAAAGAAGTAGGCCAAACTGCGAAAGGAGTCGCAAATTTTCGTTCCGGCCAAATCCTTTGATCGTTCCGTCGCAATTTTCTTTTCCTCCCTCGAGGCTCCAGTCCCCTCGGGCTAGATAACGCGGCGGAATTAATTGTCGGGTTAATCTTTTCTCCGGCGTGGACTTAACCGAGCGGTAAAAATGCGAATCTCTTATCTTTCAAGGCCGAGCGAGTCTGTTTATCCGGGCGATAAAATTCGAACGGAAGATCCTCGGTGGTATACGGTAATTACGGAAACACCGTTCCACCCTGGCAAACGCGCGATTAACGTCGATTAGAATTCCTCTGGTATGCTCTGCACGCAATCTGTCGTCGCGAATATTATCTCGGCAGAGAACCACCCTCGCGTTAGAATCGCGTTGCGTTTCACTGTAATTATCCACGTGCCGTATGGTCGCCGGCATATGGTCCAGAACGCCATCCTACTTTACCGGAATCTCCGCGGTTGCGCCTGAAGAGGAGGAAGGAGAGGAGAAGAGGAAGATTGCTCCGAAATTGACTGCTCGCGGAAGAAATTAAATTTCGTCTCCGGTCGATCGTGAAATCGCGTCTCTTTGTGACGTACCGATGGACGCGTTCTTTCATATCCCTCGGCGCTGTTGGCAATTTCCGTCGGAAATACAACGTCCCCGATGGAACGTAATTCGGGAAAGCCTCGGTGCTCGACGAGCCAAGATTTCCTCGCGCGGTAACCCGAGTCCACGCGTGAAATCCTATACGAGCAAACGTTTTCTCAGAAAACTTCCTTCTCCTTCCGAAGTGATCGCTATTAGAATCCGCTTCCGGCCACCGATAATCCCCGGACAGGAACCACCGAAAAGCAAAGGCGTTCTCGAGGGAAAGAGAGATAATAGTCTGTCGGAGGAAGGAGAGAAAGGCCGAGCCGCCCCTTTCCGAGATCCTCGCGATGCGTCGGAAAATTTGGCCGCAATTAGTCGGCATCGGTCCGAGGACGTCCGACGTCCGTCCTCGGTCCTCTGTCCAGCGTCGGTGGACCAAGGCGAAGGGGCGGGGAGCGAAGGAAGAAATCGGTGTCGGATGATCGCGATTCAAGGGATGTGCATTATCAAAGGTCTCTCGTAGCACGATCCAATATGGTTTTCATCCGGCAGGTACACGATCTCGACCCACCCACCACCTCCGCTCGGCGAATATAAAAGGAGCAAGAAATAGAACGCTAAGGAAGAGGCGGAGAAGGAGTGGCGGGGACACGCGGGGTCGACCGATAAAGAACAGAGGGAGGAGGAGTGCGGAGGAGAGAGGAGGAGAAGAGAAAAGGAGGTGGAACATATTCGCCGGAAGTGGTTCGTGCTCCCTGGGTGCCCCGCGATACACGTCACAATGCACAGGATGTGTACAAATAAGGGTATTTGTCTGGCAGCCGGATTGTGGGGTGAAATATACGATGACGTTAAACGGGCCCGAGTTGCATCCCTCGCGCGCGAGTTCGCCTGTGAAACAGGCTGATCCGCGCGCTGGCTCGTTTGTGCCGGTTGCCAATAGAAAAAGGCCCAGGAATAGAGGAGCCATTCATCTAGGCACCGTTTAGGGGTGGCGCTCGCCCGACGGATCGTTCCTTCAATGGCCAGTGACATTTTATTGTGCTACGGGCTTTTCTCACACCTGGACCGAGCCGATCTCGTCGCGACCAACGCTTCCATGATTTTACTATTCCACCAGTGGCTACTGGCCCTCGTTGCGCGTGAAATCGTTTCTAATCGTTTCTTCGAAAACCTTCTATACGCCTTCCACCGGTACATGCTTGGAATCAGCCGTGATATGCACGCGTACAAGCACGATTTCATTTCGGAATGGCGATTTAACGCTCCTGCTTCGCCCGTATCGCTCGAATCAAATATTTATCGCGGATGAGAGATAGGCAGCGAAGAGTGGTGGATGGGAAATGTATCCGGCACGTGCCTCGTTCCAAGCTTTCGCACCGTAACCGATCCCAGAGAGTAATCCCGAGGGAATTCCAAGCTTCCCGAATGACTGTCGCTGTTTCTGTACTCCCATTCGTGGAGAAAATTCGGCACGCGACGCAGGCTCACGAACCGATCATCTCGTTGAATCGAGGGTGTCATCGAATCGCGTAATGGAAACGTCAAAAGTTCATAGCGGGGTTCTTTCAATAAGAATAATGTTCCTCTACACCCTTCCTCGTGCATCGACGCTATATCCATCAACACCCCGAAATCGCCAACCCTCGTTCCCGCCGAAGTAGAATTCGAGTAAATAATTTACAACGGAAAAGAAAATACGTTTGCGAGGATTTGCGCGTTAATGAACCACTGTCCGCGTCTAGACGCGTCCGTTTCACGCCGGTGGGCTTGTTTGCGCCCCAAACTCGCCAACCCCGAAATCAAACCATAGCGAAGATCTTTTCCTCGACGCCATAGGTGCTAGATGTTTTCGTAGGATCCGTAATCCGGGACCGTCTCTTTCAACATTCCTTTCCCTAATCTCGGTCCACGACCCGACCTTTTCCAACCGACCGACTATCGCCGCCTAACATCTTCCGCACGATTTCTTTCTCTATGCTCGCGTCGCGACGCAAGCATTGTTTGTCGTCCGTAATCCCCCGCGTGAAGGATTACGCGAGTTTCGATTTTCCGTAAGATTGCGCGATCCAGCTCGAACGCGACGCCTCCTCGTCGCCTTACCAACGTCGCCACTCGAATCGATGCATTCGTAATGGTCAAGATCTTATCCGCGCGTCTATCCTCGAGTTTCACGAAATGCCGCTTTTTCCTTTCACGCGCGGACAAGAAGCTGCGGTCCCTTTACGAGCGTGTCATCTCTGGAAAAGAAATTGTAATTTTAACGCGATACAATAGGAAATTATAGTGGCATTACCGAGCGTGGTCCAGGCGTTACAATAGCGTGCCGAAGTGCGAACGCGTTGGAAGGGAAGAAAGGAGCGTGGCGTGCAACAAAAGAAGTTTGCCTATCGGATTGTAAAACGGCTGGGCGCGTGAAGTTAAACCCGAGGCTTATCTCTCCTGGAAAAATATCGCGCTTCGTTTCGCTCGGCTTACTTCCCTGTTAATCCCCGCATATGCTAGGGGAAATATTTTTCTCAAATATTATTTCAGCGCATCCGCGCCAGCTCCTCTTCGCCGTAAGCCTGCTAACGATTCTGTCCGAACAGACGCGTCGATCAGCCAGGCTGCGACCAATCTCCCGATCTTCCGATCGAGTTACCAGCGACAAGCGTGGCTTAATTTCAATCGTACCGCGAAATCACGAGGAATTATCCGAAAGGGACACCTTGCGTCTCCTCTACTTTTCTTCGCTGTCCCGAGAAATCGCGTTTTACCGGCTAAAGGACGCGACAAGGCAGAAAATTTCGGCCGATTCTTTGTTCCGCTTCCACGAGCCTCGCCCCGGTCCCAAAGAAGTCGCTTTCAAAGCCAGTTTTCGCGTCAAATATGCCGGCGACAAATTTTTATTGTCATCGGGCCGACATTAGCGATGGCTTTCCCCGCCACACCGGCTGCCAGGCAGAATAACCAGAGAAGGAAGAAGAGATTTCTTCAAACGAGTCCCCTGAGAGGACAGGTGGTAACCAGAGGATCTCCGAATCGCTATTGAACATTTAGCCTTCTACCTTACCTCTCCAGAGGCTAGGTATCCGCCAATATGTTACCCTGACAAATTCTGGAAACCGAAATTTATAACCCTCGACCGCTACTCTGTCCTGCGAGTTCTTCTTCCTCGGCTCTTTCTCCGCTTCGCCTCACGCCACTGAGATTTGGATAAAATTTCGCGAACCATGTCCGAGACTGATCTCAACGTCGCTTCCGAAATGAGAACCAATTAAAAACGTCTAATTTTCCCTTTTCCCTGCCGTCGAATTAACAACGTCACCCTTGCCGACGTTTTCGAGCAAGCAGCCGGTGAAAAGCTAGTCGGCAGCGCGTTATCCAAGCAATTAAGGGCTCGTAACGCCCTCGACGCGGCACGGGCAAAAATTTTTTTCCCCTCTGCGCCCTTCGTAAATCACGTGAAACTCGACGTTGTCGCTCGGTTTTACGACGTCCGTAACTTCGAATTGGAATTTTCGGGTTGATTTAGGGCCAGTCGAAGCGAGAGAAAGGCGCCACCAATTGCGCGACCCCCTTCGATTCCTTGTAAATCAACGGCTCTCCGTTCGGGAGCGAACAGAAGCTGGTTCCTTGCTTAGAATGCGTCGCGACGGTAACCGCTCGTTCGGTTTGCCTCGTCAACACCACGGTGGCAATTACCTAATTTACTGCGGCTGACTTTCGGCCCGGGTGAAAACTCCGGTCCGACCTGCGTTTCTTGCAGTCTCATCCCAAGGAAGGTTCCGTTGCCGAGTCGTTTCGCGAGGATTTCCAGCAGTTCTGCGGCTGGAAATCTTTCAAGCACCCTGCGGTTTCTCCGCAGAGGCTGCTACCGAGTCTCGGCGAAGGTTTCCTCGTGGAAATACGAAACGGCGCATGCCCCCGGAATTCCTGGCGACTTTTGCAAAGTAAGACCGAATGCCGTGGAACGAAATTCGGAGGCAGAGGTGATTTCACGGCGTAAAAGGTAGGGAATTCCAGGTGGTTTCTTGCTTCCCGCGCTCTCCTTCCGCCGACATTAATTCTTTTTTGTCGCGTAGCCGGTGCATCCTGCGTTACACCGCGGTCACTTTTTGCCGGGCACAATGGCCCACGGAGAATATTGTCCGATAATCTCGCATGCACGTGGTTCCACGCGTGTTCGGCCCGTTCAATGGGCCCGTGGCCCTGTCGTTTTCGTTCGCGTCGCGGCGGAACAACCGCAGGCGTGTATTCGTCCCGGGCCCGGTAATTGCCGTCGAAAGGAGAGTTTCGCTATGGTGGCTCGTAAAAACCATGCGAAAGCTGCAAAAACGACGCCGTTCGGATCCACGGCTCTTGATTACCCGCACGACGGCTTTTTTCCGTATTAAGCGATGCTCGGCCGATGCTTTTTTCTGTAATCAACCGACTCGCCCCGTCGCGCCGTGATAGCCTGGTCAAGAATTTGTCGATGATTCGCTATTAACGATTTTGCTTTCCCTGGTAATAAGTATACAGGCACTTTGCATATCGATTAGACACGAGTCATGGCTGGAACCGTGGCCCCGGCGCGGCCTGTATCGGATATGGTCGGCGAAAAATTAATTAGAACCACGATGTTTGAACGTGAACCTCACGGGGGACCATCGCGTTCCCAGCAACGAACGAGGATCGATCCTAAGAATTCCTAGGGCTGGGTCCGTCCCGACCAGGGCCCTGGCGGTCCCGGTCGCATCAAGGATACGGTGCTTAAAGCGGCGAAAATTGGCCCGGGTCTCATCGCGATCATTATGCTCTGTCTTACAACATTCATAATTCGTAAATAACAGCGTTCGGAGAGAGCTCTGTGCGGGCGCCACGGCTCCGCGGGCGTTTAGCATATTTTATATAGACGAAGAGGGAAAGCCAAGATGCGAAACGGCCTAAAAAGAAACTTAAATAGACAAGCGGCTTGGAAGACAGCTGTAAGCGTCCAGCTTTGATCGAACCTCCTCTCCAATCTCTTTCTTTTTCTTTTCTTTCCTTCGTCATCGTTTCATCCAGCGTACGAAACAGCGATACCAAACGAACGCGACTCTGACTGTTCTCACCTCCTATGCGACTACCCGGTTCAACCCTCGCTTTCCTCTTTAACGTGTATCGCGTTTTGATCGATCATTAAACTTACATATCGTACGAAGTATAATCATAAGATCGACATGGTGGTTACTTTAATAGCAAGTTGGTTAATAGCGTTGCATGTAACAATGTTTCAAGCAGACAGATTCGAGCGTGAAGGGTTAATTCGTGGGCGAACGGTCAGACACGAAGAAGCGGTTCCTGCCGGTGATTGGCAGGGCGCGAGCATTGCATTGAAATTCAAATTAAAATTATGAAATTATCCGGGGAAAAAGGAAAGGAACGGAGATGCGGCGGCCAATTTTCGGGCAATTTCGTGGAGGGCCAACTGCCCCTGCCCCCCGCCTTCCATTTTTGTGCCCAGGATCCTGTAGAAAATAATGGGCCACGCCGTCGGCGACCATATGGTCGCGTGGTAGAATGGCCCGGCCAAGACGAACAGGGGCCGAGTGGCGAAAATTCACGGCCACTTTGACCTACACCGACGCTTCTGCTCCCTTTCCGATGATAGATCGTCTGTGATCTGCTCCTTTCCATCTCCCTATTTTTACAAAACCTCTTCGAATCCGTGCCGTCGTCTGTCGTACCGGCTTTTGATCTTTCACCTTCGTTCTTCCCACGATGGAAATCGAAATTCGTCCCGCCAGTCGCTACCTCGCCTCGTAACGCTTCGGATTCGATCGCGAAGATCAAGGTTCCGCGTAATTGATAGTTGACGAGATTTCGATACAATTATCTCGTATATCACGACACTGGACGGAAGTCTGACAAACCGGTCGTACCACGTGCTCGCATTTTACGTTAAACGCGATAATCGTGGAATTTTAAGCTGCAGTCGCTGTTAGAAACTTCAGTGATCGATCAGCTCGGGAAGAGAGCTAGCATTATAGCGAATGATGGATAGTTTTCTTCCTCGAATGTCTGACACCTGGGTAACGCGATGCAGGACGTAAGAGACGATGGAGGATTGGAAAGATTCGGACAAACCTCACCACTGTCCCTTAGGATTTTTCTTCGAGTCGCGTCCACGCGAAACAATCGGGCCAGGTACGCCTAAGCCTCGGAGAAGGTTAATTTTCGTTTGAAAGCCGGTCGAATCCATCGCTGGATAGGGAGAAGGAGGCAGCCGCCTCGCCTCATTCGTCTCCACCTCCGCAACATTTTCGGCAGACACGGCCGCGCCTCCGAGGCGTATTTTTTCCTCGAGATAAGTCTGGCCCGCGTGCCATATGTCGACGATCTCGAAAAGCGTTTTCCGATTTCTCGGGCGCGCGCGCGCCGCAGATGGCCACGCGTCCTTTTCGAGGATCTGGAAATCCTCCTAGCGGGCCGCCACGTCGAATTTCCTCCAGCTGAACACGTCGGGAACATGCGTCGGGGAAATTCATTCCGAGTGCTTCATCGAAGTGGATGAGGCCGGGAAGAGGCCGAGCTCTTCGACCAAGTGGCGGCATGCGACAATTTTTTGATAGCCTGGAAGTAGCGATTATGGGCCATCAAAAGCGACTGCGGTCCAAGCGCGTGTTTCATAAAATTAGACCTGTCGAATTTGACGCGGCTTTCCGCAGGGAGTCGAAGGAACTTCGTATGCCGAAGAAATTAGAAAGGAAGAGTGGATCTCGCAGTTCTATCGGCGGTTATTTCCAAGTTGCCTCGAACAGAGCCCGNCGAGCTCTTCGACCAAGTGGCGGCATGCGACAATTTTTTGATAGCCTGGAAGTAGCGATTATGGGCCATCAAAAGCGACTGCGGTCCAAGGAGACGTAAAATTTTCGACGATTTCCTGGCCAAAAGTCGTGGCTCGCTCTCCTCCAGAGGAGTCCCTTTTTATTGCGAGCGTTTATGGGGATTTTAGGGTCTGCCGGGCGCTAAGTCGGCGAGATAGAGAAAAGAAAACAAACGGGTCCTTTCTTTCTGACGATTTTCGGGTCCCTTTCGAATGGCTTTTACACCCTCTGCAAACAATACCGTATTGTTACACCAGCGCGTGTTTCATAAAATTAGACCTGTCGAATTTGACGCGGCTTTCCGCAGGGAATCGAAGGAACTTCGTATGCCGAAGAAATTAGAAAGGAAGAGTGGATCTCGCAGTTCTATCGGCGGTTATTTCCAAGTTGCCTCGAACAGAGCCCGTGTACCTGGGCGATTAATTCGCAGTTAGACCCGGCACGCGTTTCCGTTTCGCGAACGTGGCTGGTCAAGTTCTTAGGAATCCATAAATTGCACGGCTCTCGAGAACGTTCGGCTAACGAGTGCGCGTTTATTATAAATCATAAAGATAATTACGTTAAGAGTCGCTATGCCGGCTCATTAGGTCGCAAAATATCTTGTCGCGTCGTTTTTTTCATTAGCCGTTCTAGAGCTAAAAAAGATCCCCAAGGCTATCTAGTCGAGACAGAGGGGAAGCCGGCATAGAAAACAATTTGGACGGTGGATCCGGGTCGGCCTGCCTTAATTAGTTCCACCGAAGATTACCAATCAACAATCTCGGAATCACGGCGCTGCGATTCTCCGATCTCCCCTCGATGTCCCCTACTTACACGTAATTCCACCGTTTTTCTCCCTATACCGAACCTCCAATTCCCTTTATTATTCTTCTTCGAGGCTCGTCGAACCATTTGTTTCCGGTATTGAACGAGTATTTAATTAATATTATCGAGATTAAATTCATGCTCGATTCTTCGCGATAGCGTAACGATGTTGATCACGCACAACAAGGATGTAGAAAAGAGATTTGACGCGATAGCTAAAAGGAAAGCCGCTGGTAACAAGGACAGAGGGTATTCTGTGAAAAAGAATAAGACGGCTGACAGAATGGATGATGCACGCGAGTCAGGGAGAGTTTTTTTCATCCCTTAAACCGATCCTGCGACCATGTGGCCCGAAAGAAACTGTTAAATCTATTACACGTTCTAAGCTCGATCGTGATTATGGCTCTGAGGAAAAAGGTCTGCGATGAAAGGAAAAGGAGAAAAGGAGAGTCGAGGCAGATAAATGTGTCGGAGGGAAAGGGGAGAGGGAGAGGTGGAGGAAGGATAGAGAAGGTTTTGTAGGCTCGGCGGGCCAGGTTGCAGGTAGGCAGTAGACCCTCAAATCGGTCAAAAAATGAGGGGGCACGCAATATACTTTAGGAGCGGTGTGTAACGTCCCCTCGTGCTCACGAACCCGTTTACCGTCTTCCCTTGCTCTATGGTTTAGTTGACCGCCCCGTAAGAAAGGGGCGAGTGCTTCGAAATCGTTCGAAATCGCGATTGCGTTTCCACTTTGACCGATTCTAACCATTTCGTCCCGTCGTTACCCCGGCGATTCCGCGAATAACGCCGAGCCGGAGAACGCAAAGGACGCAAATGGATTCCTAGGAAACGAAAGGGCGGCTCTACATTGTCTCCGGACATATTTCGCGTATCGCCTATGATCTTAATTAAATCGGAGACGCGTTCGGCGCGGAGCGCGTGAGATGGTTGCAGGTTTGCCTAGATGTCTTTCCGAGAATGTCGCGCGTACGTTTATTGGGTGAATCTGGGCAGAAACGGTTGTTCCGAAGACACGAATGCCAAGTGGATCTCTGGCTCCGTTACGATTCACCGAGCGAAACGCGGCGACTCGTTTCACTTTGTGCCTGGTGCATCGTGAAACTCGCCACGTCTTATAATAATAGTTGCAAGGTCAGGTAAAAGCGGCCGCGGCAGAAACTATGAGCACGACGAGGAATAATAAAGTGGAAGGGAAGTCTTCGTGGAAGTTCTTATCTCGTGGACGTTCATCTTCTGTCGGGCATACGGAGGCGCAGAGGGGCAGAGCAGCAGCGAAACAAAGACGCTTAATATGTCCGGACACGTTATCGGAATATTAATATCCGTCCGTTCTGCGTTTCCTTCTGCGTTTCTGTTGGCACCGAAAAGCCGTCGCGCCACCCTGGTGACAATCGATCGTCCGAGGTGGAAAGGTGGAACGAGAAAAATCGGCGTGCCGCTTCGAATGTAATGGGACACTTCCTGATGCGCGCCGGTGATAATTCTTCCCGACATCGCCACTCCTCCAGGGACTTCTTCGGGCCCCGAACGCGTCTTCGAATTTCAAACTTTGTTTCGCCACTTCTGTCCAACTTGTCTCCACTCATTTCGAACCCACAGCTTTGGTTCTCCTCGGATTTGGACTGTGTCACGACCATTCGAAGGAAATTGCCTGCAACAGTGCCAGTCGTGCTAGCTTCTTTTTCCAGACGCTCCGTGAACGATACGCGTGATACCTTCTTTCGATATTCAAATTTGCGAAGCCCTCGTTGCGAATGACGTAAGATTTTGAAGAGGACCTTTCACGGGTTTGTTCTCTGTTTGTAAAGGGAGAGCAAAGTTCGACCATCGAGAGGAAGTTAGGCTCGTTTTCTTGCTCGCCTCGAGCGATTAGACCGAGCTCCGTGGATCCGTTAGCGAGATTTTTTACCGTCTATGAAAAGACCAAATCACGCGTTCCTCGTATCTATTATTACTCCGTTCCAACATCTGCGTTGAAGAATTTGTTGGGCTCGCAAAGAGCTTTCGTGTGTCGTGTCTTTACACAGGTGACGTTGCCAAGTTATCGAATAATTCGGGAAAATTGTGCAAACAGAATCCAATTAACGGTACGTTTCCCAAACTTAAAGTGGTTACAAAACACGCTTTTTTTTGGAGCATTTAATAAGAGCATCGGTAGCGTACGCGACATGAATGGAAAGTTCCGCCATGCGTGGCCCTGCGTCTTGAATGTTGATTTTTTGACTTAACGCGGTTCTATCTCCTCGGCTACCGTCGTCCTTTTGCTTCTTTACAAAGAATTTCGTCCAGCTGCACGTGTGTCAACATCCCGTGTAACCCACTCTACGAACAATAAATTATTTATAAACACGATGACGAGAAACGTATCGAGGTAGTGAATTGAAAGTTTGGAAAACATACCTGTTTGTTCCGTCGCCTCTGTCAGATCGTCGAAAGAGGCGTCTGTAAAATAGATTCTAGTACGGTAACGTTTCGTCTTCCACGGAGTAGAAGTTAGCCAGCAGGAGAGTTTCATCGGGCCAATAAGAGACTGGCGCTCTATTCTTTCCGCGTGTAGCTCTGAAATACAGGCTGAAAAAAGAGGAGACACCGAGCCGTTATTTCGAGGTGATTACGCGCATGAGGATAATTACGCATCACTGGAAGTTCTCCCGGTGCTTGGTTACAATGGAGCGACACACTTAATCCTAAACGATTTCTTTCTTCGAGAGCCTCGCGTTAGAACGTCGGAGTGCTTCCTCTCTCCCCCAAAAAGCGCTCGAGTGCTCTTCAGCCTGGTTTCGTAAGAGCGCGCAGGCTGCAAGTCATTTGGTCGAGCATCCACTGTGATCTGTCAGCCGGCCGTGCGACGCGATAATGCCTAGCGACGGCTGTTCAATTCACCTACACGGCCACGTATGGTTCTTCTCACAGTTTGACCGACAGCTCCCGTTTCTTCCGCGCTGGAGACTTCGATGCCTGTGCAGAGACTGCGGTAGGCCTCTCGATGAAAAGACTTCTCCATAGCGACGCGACTCGTGTCTTTTCTCCTGGTAATTCGATTGCCAGTTTTTCTCGTCCCTCAACGACGCCTCACTTACAACCTCCGCGACTCTCCGAGTACTTCGTCTAAATAGCCACGATGCAATTTGAAAAACATCGTTGCGCAAGATGGATTAGTGGTCCGGAGACTCTCGCAACTTTCTCTGAAAGTTACAGACTTCTTTCGTCAACCTGTTTCAAGAATGCGGCAGTTGCGTTTTGTAGGCTTTGCGTAATCAAATTTAAGCACGGTGTAACGAACACGTCTAATTCTTTGAATGTCTTTAATTTTATTAGTCGCTGTAACAATTCCCAATAAACGGGATACACGTGTTCGATAACAATTATACGATGATCGACATCTAGGTAAAAAAACACTCTTAACGTTACTTACTAATCAGTACCTTTTTCTAACAAGTCAAGTATCGCACAGTATTATCGTTGCGAGGTTAACTTCGCTCACTGAACCAGTCTTAAACGATAAAGTAGGAATAGTCTTTGAACATCGACTCGTAGCAGTGATTTCCACGAGCGGTATCTGTTTTAGATAATTTGTCTGGATTTCGAGCGATCCGACAAATAGGAATTACGAGTTGCCGCTAGTGGAGAAAAATGACAGAGTCGAAATTTAGAAAGCCGCTGAAAGTCAGGAGGAAATCTCACGCAGTCAACGGTGACGGCTGCCTGTTGGCCTCGTTGTTATTCGTCGAGGTGGCTTGTTCGGTGCTCTTGTCTTTGGACCGATCTGTCGCCTCGACAGCCGCCGTCTCTTCCTCCCTTTCCAGGTCCACGTAATAAACGTACCTCGCCGCGTAGCAGAGCAACAGCATCTCGATTAGCATCAGGGCATTGTAGGTAACTGAAATCGGGCAGAAGAAAGTAACAGTGCTCGTTCCTTTATCTGGCTTCGCGTATGGAAATGTTATGGGAGCCCCGTGTTCTTTCATCGTGCTCCACGTGTTCTCGGACCAGTTGCACACCGCGGCTCGTCGTCGAGGAAATTTCAATTCATATTCAAAAGCTCGTGTTCTCGAAATTCGAGTGTCGCGAACGGTTTCCTCGGCCCGCAAAAATCTCGCGGTTCGTTTTCAAAGGAATTTAGGCAAAGATTCGCGAACCGTAATTTCCTTCCGACATTGTTATTTTCTCCAGCCGAGAACACGCACGGAAGAATTACCATTGGCGTAAATTTGCGGCGTAATTGGCGGATTGCATGGAAACAGGCCCGTGTGCGATAGACTCTTCACAATGAACGCCTGCAGCTTCGAAAACAGTAGCATCAGTTGGGAGACTGTGGCCTTGCGGTGGAGTTTCTCCTCTATGAAATCGACAGCAGGTCAGAAGCGCGTATGTCCGTTAACGCTACCCCAGCAGGGGACAATGGGCTTTTCCAGGAGCTTGGAAATTGCTTCCTGCCGCGCGTCACTTGTGTGGTCCGTCGCGGAGTAATTGCTAACCTTGAAAGAAAGGAATCGTTCTGTTCCCATTCTCGTCCTCCGCTACGGCTAATATCCCTGTCGCGACGGGCAGAAAATTTCCCGTCTAAAATCGAAATACAAAATCGCGCAATTATTGCCCGGAGAGATACACGATCGAGAAGAATAATTCAAAGAAATGGCACGAAAATTGTTTTATAATCGTCCTTCCGTATAATTTCGCCCAGCGGAGAGAAGATAGCAGGAACAGATTATGCTCGAAGATCCTTCCTCTCAATTAAGCATGCGCGATTTTTACCTGGAGCGACTTCCTGCAGACTCTTTAAGGTAATGGTCAGCCCGTATATTCCCAGAAGTATGCTAATCACCATGAACGGTTGGAGACAAATCCCATATTGCGATATAAGCCTTGGTTCCTCGGTTGACATGAAGAGAAATATACAATAAGTCAATCCCTGCGAACAACGAGCATAATCTTATCGGCACTCGTACGTGATTTCTCTATAAAAACGTAATTAAGGCTGAAAAAAGGAATTCTGATGGGTAACCTTCGCAGATACCGAGAAACCAGCGATTAACGTACACCGGCAAGTACTTTTTACGGGAAAAGAGCGGCTGGCAGGCCAGATGCAAAAAGTTTAAGTAGAAGAAAAGAAATAACCTGGATAATAGGAAGCTGCAGGACTAGCAGTCGGACCCAGGACAAATTGGCGTCGGTCATTTGGAGACGTGGAAAGGGCAGACAGGGCCAACAGCAACAGGGCCCGACTCGTAGCATTAATGGCGGCGTAGTCGTGACCTTTTTCCGACCTATGTAGACGAGCAACAGATGCAGTCTATAGAGGGATATCGTGAGGAAGATTTGGGTCACAGCCTCCGATAGCAACTGGGTTCTAGAAATAATCGAAAGATCGTCAACGTTATCGGAATGTAAAACAGCTCTTGCATAATTTTAAATATCGTTTGTATGCACGAACGCAGAGCACAATCCTCTCTGCACCGAGGAATTCTCGAATTGAAAATTTAGATCTTCCCTAACGAAGTGAAAAATGCGCTCGGGACGCGTTGGAAATATCAATGGTCGATGGTAGAGGTTCGATGGAAATTCCGTGTCGCTGTCCCAGCTTCGTTATCGGGAGAACCCATCAAATTTCGGACATCGACAGCGCAGGTGTGACACGGCCATCCAGGCAAGGATTATCTCGGAAAATCAAGATCATTAGCTACGGGTCGAGGCTTCCCTTCTGTTCTACTGTCGTTAAAAATTGTCTCAAAAGGGGTTGTCCTTTTGTTTCGCGCGATATTCAATCGCGTTTTCCTTAAGTGGATTTTCTAGTTTATTTCACCGTCCCAAATCGGCACAACGACGAGAGGAACGGCGCGTTATTGGTCCTCGAATTTTTCCCTATTTTCGGTCTAGGCCCGCTGTATGTTTCCAATATTTTATATTTTATATTACCGAAACTTTGAAACATCGGACGTTGCAAATATTCAAAAAGCTTTGCTAAGTAAAATAAAAGTTTTACGATATTTTGATAATTCGATTACTCTTTCGATATTTTTTATCGTGTGCAAAGAGCATTTAACGAAATAATTTACCTTGGGATTCCAAGAGCAGTGAGGCTGCAGATGCTCGCTACAGGGTACACAGAGAGTATCATGATGCTGTTGGTCTTGTAAAGCTTTGTTTCCTTTTGGTAAAAAATATTGTGGCACGCATCCAGGGCAAAGTACAGCGTCAGCGTGGCGAGTATCGCGCCGAAGCTCAATAAACCTATACCAAACGTATTTAAACCTGCAAAAAAGAGTTTCGTCGTAAATCCTTTAGTTTCTACTGTTCAAATAAGCATTCGTAGAAGCGTCTGGCGATATCTGGATAAACAACGCCAAGGATAAGTTATTATATAAATTGATAAATCGATTATTTACGCTATCGTAATGGTAGGATCTATATTTACCCGCGGATGGAAATTTATATCGATCGTTATCTTTGCGGAAAGCTATGACTAGACTTAGGTAAAAGACCGAGGTTATCGACCTAAGACAGAACTAAGACGCGTATTATATCCGAGATAGATCCAAGATTTATACAAAGGGAAATAACGTAAAATTAACATTGTGGAGGCAGTCACGAGCTATAATTTAAATCTCGTGTTCGTGTTTAAACATTGGATCGTTGGTTTATACTTTTTCTCTTTTTTCTCCGACATCTTGCACCACGAGCATTGAGCAATTCTCTGACAAGGAAACGCCGCGCAATAAACTGTACGGTATATTGCTTTTCTGAAATAGTCGTCTTGGAATATATAATTTCCTTTGTACAAGCGCTATTTCTAAGCTGCAAAAAAGATCGTTAAAGAGTTTTATTACGACAGATAATTCGTTGTAAGATCTCTGTGGATAGGTGTAATGCAATTTGAAAATTTAATACACGATCTTATTACGTATTCCTATCTACGATGCTACAATGGTGCAATTCCTCGGTGCATCGTAATGCGTTTACAAAAGTTGATCACCTTGTCCAACTTTGCTCGAGGACAAAATTCGACAGAAAAAATTTGATTCCTCGTACTCTTATAATTATAATTTGTGCAAATGAAAATACATCGCCGATGTTGTAAGATTTGAAAAAAGAATTTTAATTCTCCATTCCGTTGGTTAATTATATTCATTTATTCACCGTGATCGATATATTTTATTTTCATATTCGGTGAAAGCCTTTAGTACCGCATTCAAGCCCATCCTTAATGTAAATACGGTACCAGTTTCGATTGGCTGTTCATACAAGACCTATAGGAACCTTCGTTTAAAGTACAATTACCAGTTTCCCCTTTAGTTAAACAATTTCAACAAAGTGTGCTCGTTACTGAAGTTCCGTTATGCAATTTGCTCTTACATCGACCGGATGAACATTCTGTAAACCGAACTTTTTAATCGTTCTTCCTTTTATATTTCAGGAAATATCTACCCGTGCGTGATTATTATTTTCGGGGTATACGGAATAATCGCTTTCGAGGAAGTTTGTCGCGTTTTGCGTGTACGCGCCCAATGGAACACATGTTACGATCCTCGAGAAAGACTTTCACCGACACCTTCACTTCTGCGCATGTGCGGTAGATCGGAGCATGCGGAACGTTCGACATCAAAGATTAAACAAAGCGTTCCGATGTAATTGCTCGGTGTGATATTTTACGTGTTACGTACCAAACTTAATAATGGAATTAAGTATCTTCTTTGAATACAAATAGAAAATTAATACTTCGATTATCGAACAAGTGTGCCAGTTGTTTGCGAAACGTTCCTTAAAAATATGGTAACAGAACGTCACACGCATACTGCCATACTTTTCTAGGCTACTTTCTAATGGCGTTGGCGTTTCAATTACATGACGGTAACATTGATACGTAACAATCATAACGGACAAACAAACTTTCCACGAGCTATTGTCACCTTTCTTCATTTACGAAATCACATTGAAACACCATTCACTGCAGAAAAATGCGAGCAACTGCGATTGAAAATAAAAAATTTATGGTACTTGCTTAAAAATCTCAACGATATATCGCAAATGTCACTGTGAACTTATCAAAATCGATTAGTTCGAAAGAATTAAGAAAAGGACCGAGTCCATACGGGAATCTTTGTAAAATAAAACTTACTTTCTATGTTCTCTATCGCGGAAGGAACGTAGTCGTAGTTGCAGTTAAGATTCTTCACGGATTTTTCCAGATTCTTGAATTCGATCTCCATTTTGGAAATGCCGGTGACGTTTAAGATGCGATTTCAAAGCACAGATTTATCCTTTGTTTGGTGGCTCGAGGTCTGGCTGGCAAGCTCACCAGCAGGAGAAACGGACTCGCGGTCTTGGCGTTTTAAAAATGACAAGAGCGGCGAAGCCACCTTGTCGGCGGACGGTGAGAGTCACTTCCCCACTTTTACCTCCATCCGATCGCGTTTCTTATTGTAAATAGACAAAAATATTAAGAATAACTTCATTGTATGACAAGTTTATATCTCTTATCTAATCATGCTTAGTAATGTACAAGATATTTATTATCTTATCATTGTATACTTGTCTCTTCCGATACATGCTAAATCACTGTTTGTTTTCTTTCTGTCCTTCTCATAATTAATTTGTTAGATTCTCAAGATTGCGGAAGAACAAAGCACTTAAAAATTAAATAATTCCGAGAAGTATGTTGGAGTACATATGTGTGCGTATATAACGGTGAAAGTGAAAGTACAAGCGAGTTGGAGACACGAGCCTGGTACGGAATATATCTATTTCAAGACACCAGGCGTATCCACAATTTATTTTGAATTGTCTTAAATCCGCATGAATCGTAGAAAAGGTGTTTTAGTTTTCGGTTGCTAGTTATAAAGAATCTGCAGTCTATTCTAGATTTTACGAATCTCCTGATGGGTATTGGTAATTGGTACTCCTGTTTGTAAAAAATTTTATCTTCGGATAACGGTATTATATCAAAAATTAAGTACTAAATTTGAAATATTCCCTCACTATTTCAGGTTTTGAAAGTTACATTTAGATTTAACGATTTGTTATGATAGTACAAAGTATTTCAGTGCGTTGCGTAGATTGTAGAATTTGTGTAAAATGAAATATAAATATACAAATAATAAAAATGTTGTTTTATGTTAAATCGGTAATAATGAAAGTGATGCCACGCACATGGTAAAAGATAGACCCTATATTTTATAGGACTTACTATATCAGATCCTAACATACCGACCACGGGAACAAATTGCTTGTTGCGCCCTCTACGATTTCCTACGGTGGATATAAGAATTATATTCGTGTACCAGGCAGTTAAAAGTTAATGATTCAGAGATAAAGCTTTCTTATGTATATGTATTTTTATGTATATTAGTTCCGATATAATCGGGTTTATATAATCAACAATTATGTCAAAGA
>NIJG01000025.1:1222280-1284726 GCA_002201625.1 Euglossa dilemma | reverse complement strand
TACTTATTTTACTCATTTATGTTTAATACTTAATAATTTACTTTATTTATTTATTTTTAATGTTTTATTATTCTTTTAATTATTTCATTCTGTTTCTATTTGATAATAGTATTCGATAATACTTGTATAAATAGTTCAAGTCTTATTTTTTTAATTTCGTTCGTATCAGTGGACATTAAATATCTTTCTAACTATTATATCAAGTTATTATCCTACATTTACCATATTAAACGTATATTTATCATATACGTTCGAACGATTCTACGCGCGATTTTTTTTACTCGATACGTGTCGAAGGAAGTTCGGACGTGTACGTAATATCGCGAGTGCGTTGTGAAAGTGTTGGAAGAAAGAACGAAGTTAGAAGAAATGTTGACATCGGTATACTGACGACGTACTAAGAGAAGGACTGAGTGACGCTGATGCCAGGACCAAGACGACAATCTATCCAGAGTTGCTTTGATACGAAGAAGAGGTCAACGATCGGTAAGTCGCATGTTTACGATTCCTCTGGTTACCGGTCATGTCGTAGGACCAAATGTTCCGAAACGACATGGGTGGTTGGTTATATTTTATTATTTTCGTATGTATTTATATATCGTATATATATTTCTATGATTTATTCGCTGGATCAAACTAGGACTTTCTTGTACATTGCGTATTAGAATCTCGGTTGAAAATATTTCCAATTCTTACATTAGTATCTTNTCTCGCTTGAAAATATTTTCAATTCTTACATTAGCATCTTGTATATTATTTCGAATTCTATTTTTGTCACTATGCTCGCTACATTGCTCTATTACAACTTGAGAGTACTTTTCATTTATACACATTTGTGCAATATTACTGTGGGTATTCTGCACACTGTATTCGAGGGTTCATTAAAATTCCTTCAAATTCGATATATCCGGATCAGGAATTAAAACTTTTGATATAACATTAAAAAAACCAAAATCATGGGAAATATAATATTATTGTTACGACACCTAAAGCGCCATAAGAGGCAGCACGCGTGCCATATTGAGAAAGTATTCTCTTATTTCATATCAGAATAATCAAATGTAGCTTCTAATTCTTTCTCTCAACTTTTATTTCCGTCTCATAATTAATTGCTTTTCCTCAGATATAAGGCATACTACATTTTCTAATTTACATTCCAATTTATTTCGTGATTTATATTGTATTATATATTCTACTATATTTTGTATCATGCTTTGTACTATATTTCTCTATTGCTTTTAGGTACGGGTCTCGATCGCGTAGCCACCCCCACGTGGTGAGACCTGGTAAATTAGCATCGTTTGTCAAAGGTGTATTTCTATATTTTTCTCAATAATTTCTTTATTTCCTAATTTTTGATTACTCGATAATTTCATCTTTGACAAAGGATGCCAAGCTGAGACCTACGCAGTACTCGCAGCCCAGCCTAGCCTCTGGAAGCCTTCTGGTACCTTACACTAGGTTGGAGTCGCGAGTACCACGTTATTTACCCCCTTCCCCCCGCATAGGGCAACGTGGGGCATGATGGGTCATGGTTGAACATAGAGGGTCATGGTTGGACATGGAGAGTCATGGTGGGACATGGTTGGACATGGAGAGTCATGGTGGTACATCGTTGGACATCGTTGGTCATCGTTGCACGCATTCTGTTTCATAACTTTTTCTGTTTCAGATTTTCATTATTTCGTCTGTTTCAGGTTTTTAATCGTTCTTCTGTTTCATATCGCGTCTCATTTGGAACGAAAGTTCTTCGCTCGTTTTTCCTTCTCGTTCCTCACTTCGGTCATTTCGCTCTCGTAAACGCTAGGCAATCTCGTATTTCGTAAGTCGCGTCTCTTTTGTAAATCGGTTCAAACTTAACCGCGTATCGCTTCTGAGGCGCAAGTCTTCAAAGCTGCGTTGCAGTTCTGGTGTTATTGCGGCATCCTCTCGATTATTCAGCGGGCCGGTTTCTGGGAGGGGTCCTCCGTTAGTCGTCATTGGATGATCACTTCAGTGTTCTTCCCAGGCGTTTATACTTCCCGGTGCCGGTTCCAAAGGTCTTCGTCTGTATGTCGTTTTAGTATACAGTTCTACAATGCAGTAATGAAGTCGCGTCAGATTAAGTCGATTACAAGGGCGAGCACAAATTCGATGAAGGGGTTTTGAAATATGAGATAACTTAGTGCCCGCGTGTTCGTCGCGTCGCGAATTTTTCTCAATTGCTCGCGATTTTTGGTATACAGCCGATAATGGCTATGAGTAGTATTGCGTTAGTAGAGATCAAAACGTAGTATACCGACTCTGGTAATTCTTTGTTGGACACGATTATTTTAATAAAGTGTCAGTAGCTTCAGTCCCCTGCTTTCGTTTCAAATGAGACGTTATTTTCTTTGTTACAGGTTCTTGCATACATGGCCGCCTTTGTTTTATAGCTTACATTATATTTTATTTTTCACTATATGCGCAATTTACTTTATTATTGATCTTCTGACACATTCTTTATTTCTTNCTAATATATCTTGTACTTTATTTTCTTATTTATTTTGTATTTTATTTTGTAATATATTTCATAGTATATTGTATATTTCCTTTTATAATTCATTGCGTTCTGTTGGATATCTCATGATATCCCGATGCGTTATATTCGAGTTTGATTGATGTTCTGATCCGTTCTATTCGAGTTCGGTTGATGCATTCTGATGCATTCTGTTCGATGTGGATTTCTGATCTGTCATGTCTCTACGTTCCCTGTTCGGTGTCTCCACGAGTGCGTTTTGATTGGTCGAAACTGGTGGTTGTAAAATTTCTGCCTTTGTATTTAGTTATATGACGAAGTAAGTCTAGCCGTCAATGTTGCAATCGCAGCAATATGATTTTGTACCACGTTTTGTCTGATTTATTTTCTATGATATTCTGTATTGTTTTGTATCATATTTTATACGATATTTTGTCAATGTTTCAGGCACGGGTCTCGTTTGCGTAACCACCTCCACGCGGTGAGACCTGGTAATTGGCATCGTTTCTCAAAGATGTATTTGAATATTTTTCGGTATAGATTTTATTTGGTAAATTTCGGGTTAACCCTTAACGAACGAATGCCGCCATACTCGCGACATTATAAATATTCTTAAAAAATCGAATGCCACCATACACGCGGCATGACGTGATATTTTAGGAAATCTGTTAGGTTTCGCCTTATTTATACATGCAACAATTAAGGGCGATCGGCAATTGTTTTTTGTCGTGCTCTGGAACGCATTCCTCTCATTCCTCTCCGAGGATTCAGCGAAAATACATCGTTTTATATGCGGTCAATAAAGTTTGTTATCGTCATTTTCGGAGCACTATCTGTTAGAAGAAAGAGAAACGAAGTCGTGCGTACATGCGTGCCATTTTTTTTTCCACACCTAAAAAAAATATAAGTAATTTTGTATAAATATATCGTTAATCTATAAAAAAT
Source organism: Euglossa dilemma (assembly GCA_002201625.1). Lineage (NCBI taxonomy): Eukaryota > Metazoa > Arthropoda > Insecta > Hymenoptera > Apidae > Euglossa > Euglossa dilemma. The sequence goes on along the minus strand of NIJG01000025.1, from coordinate 1,281,284 downwards.
AAATTTATAAATGTATACAAATCTATACATTACATACACGCATCTATTTGTTTATTTCAATTCCTATTATTTTTCTGAAATTTTCACTTCAGTATTCTTTTGTACGGATATATCTGTTCATATACTACCTATTATTACTGTAGGTTTTCATAAAATCAAATAAAGCGATATTAATTATGCATCTTTTCTCGCTCTGGAAATGAAGCACTTAATTTTCTAAAAATCCGTCGACTTACTGGTTATAGTATTAGAAAAATGCGCTCGTTCGTTAAGGGTTAATATAATAAGTTTATCTTTGAAAAACGATGCCAAGCTAAGAGCTACGCAGTACTCTTTCAGACAAGGCTGTAGTTGCGAGTACCACTTTGTGAAATTGTAATATTCTGTACAACTCATTATTGTTCATTTTCATAGAATTTGATGACATTATCTTATACTGTATATTACATTATGCAGTAAGCGGTAGCTCTTCTTACAAATGAAATTTCCCTTTATTATAGAAATGGAATATTTTATTTGAATTTATTACTACTTCCGCCGCCTGTCGCGATTTTCTGTCGGTAACATTGCGTGTGGTACAAAAATTGTAAGGATGCGTTAGGATCTTTGTAAAACCGACGGAAATTACCACATTACTTCTATTTGACATGTTGTTTATGACGTCAGTACTGAAGTTCAATTTACAAAATATTCTCAATGTCTCAATTCTCAATGTTTGTCGGTACTGTAGAAATTCTTCGCTCTTTAATATCGAACTCTTTCGAACATTCGCATTATCGATTCCTAAATTCAAAGTCAACGTCAAATATTTCTTAGGAAGCGAAAAATAGTTAATCAGAAATACTTGACAGTTGACAGTTAGTTAATTGGCTGCGACTGTAACTATATTCTCACATAGTTAATTTTGTTACGTTAACAGCAATATAAAATTCCAATTTAATTACTGATCATGTCATATATTTTTACTTCTATCACACGTTTGGTGGACTCAAAGCTTCTTTACTATTCCGATGTCATTTCCATCGTTACCGACTCAGCGTATGTAATTTACGTTACCTATGTCCTGTATTTCGTATTTATACGTGTTGTATTTTAGAGAATTGCTATTACAAACTTCGATATTTCTTAGAAATGAATTTTTGTAAATTAGAATACATTTCACATAAACGTTTCTTCTTTGTTTCTTATTTTCTTCCGTGTCGGTAATGTTGGAATTCGTACTAAACTGGTAGCATTTAAGACTGGGAACAATGAGTTGCCAATATTTTATTATATTAATATACAATTCCAGTATCCGTTTTATAGTGACATGTAATGAGTTTACGTCGAGTAATAAATCTTTAAACTTTATTTACGTATTCATAGTGAGCAATGTTTCCTCAAATGCAGTCTCCAATGGTAACTTATCGGCGTGTATTTTCCTCCATTGATCAGATACCTGTGAGTGATATCGCAGTACAATTTACCTATCGAACATTTCACATCTCCTAAACCAATATTTCCTACCATTTCCATCGCATTTATAACATCAGGAAGTATTTTTCATTCACCGTCACTTATACAAGAAAAATTTCCATTCTTCAACGGGAACATACCCATTCATTGATGTCTCGGTGTATATGTTGCGTAGTTATCAAGTACTTATTCCTTCGTGTTTTTCACTCAACGAGTTTCCCAAATTATCATAGATGATTGATACATTATCGTACACGCAAGCAGGTATTACAATCGGTTTGGAATATCCATTGATGGCGAATCGAAGAAAGAGGCAACCGGTTTCGCTGGATACTTTCTTTCTCCTTGAACTTGAAAGATCGAGCCTGCCTTTCTATTTCATGTCAGCGTGAAGAAGAAAGCGCGTGCATCGTCGGAGCATGGTCGGATGCTGTTTAAGGTGCCGAAAAGCGGAGGGAAAGGAGAAGTGATGGGTTGAGTTGCAGCGTAGAGGTGTAGAGATGAACTAAAGCCGCGTGCCAGCAGGACAGTCAAGGCAAAATAAGCGGGTGAGATAGAGAGAGTTGGAAAGTAGGCCTTAGTCGTTCAGTCAGTAGTCAACTGCGTCCCCAGACGATTGGTTCTCGTAATGGTAAGTCTCAGTGGTTCTGGTGTTATTCTTCCGGAAATTTCTTACGTGTTATCGAATTCTCTCGTTTCACCATAAAAATCTAATATTAGAACGTGTCGAGGACTTAGATGTGGTGCCGTTCTTGCAGTTGTAAAAATTAGTGAGATTGTTCGTATCATTCTGGCCGTTGCTGGTGTGGTAGCTAATATATCTGGTTACGTGAACTCGAGCGAAGTAAAGGATTCATTTTTTAGGAAATAAAATGAATCTTTATTTGATAAAATATTCGAACGCGTTCTTCGATTATAATGATATATCGTATGACAGGATTGTCAAAGAAAAAGTGTCGAAATTTGAACGAGTGTTACGTAGCAATGATATCGTTTTGTTGTCGTTGGAATTTGAACGAAGAAACGAATAGTAGTAGTGATGATTAAATTAAATACGTTGGTGACTGCTCGTAAATCTGAAATGATCTAGGATCGTGAATGGAGGCGATAGTAAACTGAAGCTTGTTCGGTGTTTGTTCGAATTAACGTCTAGAAGTTAAACTATCGATAGGTTGGTTGTAACGCGTAAAAAGGGTCACGTCGTCGAAGACGAAAGTGACTTTCATTTTCGTGGGTAATTATCGTAAATCATTCGGCGTGTCTAATTTCACTGCTTAACACAATCACTCCACATAACAGTTTTTTCATTAGACGAAACACTTCGAACGCCGTGAAATCGAGCCGTGGCTATTTAAATCGTCGTTCCTGTTTTCTCTTCCGATCAGAGCTTATAGACGAGGACGAAATAACAGGGAAGACAAGTGTATCCCCGAACCACTTTCGTCAGAACTTTGCGCGTTTAATTCCGTTTTAAACCAGCCGGAAAATAGTCGTCATTTCAGGAAGCGCGCGCATAAATTTAAATTGGCTAGAAAGTTGTTTGAAAAGGAATCGAGATGAAGGAAAGGTAGTGGAACGATGTTTCCGAATCGTTCGTTTCGGATAAAAATTGGAGGTAAGAAATAGAAAAGATCGCGTACTTCAAAATACCGTTTCTGTTACAGTAATTTCCTGCCTGATAATTATTATATTTCATAGCGACGTAACAAGCGTGACTGAAAATTGTGGTTATGGCATCGTGCAATTCTATCTACTTTTCCTGCTCAATATACTATTTCTCGGATTCAAGAATGGTTCAATTTTTACGCTGTATTGCATAACACAGTCAAGTCGCTGGACTTTCTCGATCGGACAATTCAGTCAAGGATATTTCGCGAGAGCTGCTTTATGAATATGAAAGAGATACGCTACCTAGTTGATTGCAATCGTTTTTAGATGTTTGAAGGGAAAAACGTGCATGTAATACTCTTGATCTTACGTAAACTCGATGGTAATTCCCTCAACGATCGTCTACACCGATATTTCGTGACGTATTTATGGCCCCCAATGAAGAACTTTCCGTTAAAGATTCGATTCTCCGAAGCAAGCGTAGCTAACGTTTCATATCGATCAGTTTTTATACTTTCATAACGGAGTTAGGCGGAGAACGAATATCGTGAATAATCGTGAATAATCGTGAATAATGGTGAATGTAGGTCAGATTCCTATGATCGTTACAAGTGAAAATGATTGGGAGTGCTTCCGTATGACGAAGCACGTTGGAACCCTTGGAGTCGTACCATGTAATTGGTATTCGAAATTGGAATTAAAGCGCGGTTTGCAATTTCATTTAGATTAAGCAGCGAAGCGATGTGAAATTAACAGATGGAATAATTGTTTGTGTGCAGTTCGCGGTTCTCTGTTTGCTGCTCTTCCTCAGTCTAGGTCACTGTCAGGACAATGATCTTCCGTCGAGGTTCGAGATTGAGAGCTCAATCAACCGTACGATCGAGGAAGTCGAGAGACAGGTTCGCGAAGACTCGAATCTGCCCCAGCTGATTAGGCAAGATATAGTGAAGATTCTGCAAAATATCACGTCGCGGGATTTGAAGCAATTCAAAGACAAAGGAAAGTTCGAGAGAGCAAGGGATTTGTACCAAAGAGCCCTCATGGTTGTCCTTCCTTACAGCGCCGAGGAATCCTCTGGAAATTTAAAGGATCTGTACACGAAACCACCTATGACACAGATAATTCCTGACTTTTTAAAATCGGAGACAGGCAAAAACTTGTCCGAGAAAGAAAGCGTGAGAAAAGAGGACAACGATGTACAAAATTCGGAGCCTTTGGTTACGGAAAATTTGGTGCTAAATCGTGACTCTTACAAGACGACTCTGAAAGAATCTACCACGATGAAGAATCGGTATAAAAATCACAGAGACACGTACTCGGAAGTGCATACGAAGGTGCCATTAAAGGAAACGTTGAAGCTGGACTCCACGCCAGTTAGGTTTACTTTCAACCTGGAGAATCTTCAGAAGAACGCACAGTCCGCTGAGAAAACGACCACGATGAAGTATCCAATTTACAGGGGTAATGAAAGCAACGGTTCACAGTTGGAAATTATTTATAGCACCAGCGTTACCGACCGGCCAACTACGAAATCAGCTTCCAAGGAAATTACTATCGAGTTAGAAAAACTGAAAGGAAACCAGAATATATTGACATCCAGTCAGTGGCGTTATAATGCGCCACCAATTACCACCGTCAGGCCAACTTTGCCTTCTAAACTCGACAAGATACCGTTCCTTCCAACCATTAACTCCCGTCCTGAAGATCGTCTTCTTGTTTCTTCTACACGGAAACCAGAAGTCTTCGCGAAAGACACGAGAAGCACAAAAGTTCCGTTGATGAATTCTGAAAGACCAACTGCTCTTTATGTCACTCCCATGCCCACCGAAACGTCGTCAAAAGGGAAATATAGTTCTACGTATTCTTTGAATTCCGGAGGATTTCGTCAAGCTACGCCAATTAATAATATCGCCGTTACTACATCAATGCCTATGAGATCAGAGGTGATGGATCTGTTGGCTTCGATTGGCTTAAGGCCGGACAATAACAGCAACGTCGAAGACGTTTATAAAAAGAATAAAGATATTCTGCGGAACAAGGTTCGAGTTCCAGACCTGAATAGCATTCAAGGCTCGATTTCAGGTCTGACTTCGGTAGGAAGTAACGCGGTATCGATCGTAGATCAAAACACTTTTGAAACTCCAGGATCTGAGATCAAGAAGGGAGTAGAGAATTTAACTCCAGACGTTCAAATGCTCTTCCAAAGATTTGGTCTGCAAACTTCGAACCTGGACCAACCTTCGACCACCACAACGCAGAAGACAACGGTCAACTTGAACTCGTACACGAACTTCAAACCTCTCCCTACTTCTAGCGTGAAGGATCAAGAGATGAGGGAGTTCTTGGCGAAATTTGGGCTCGGTGTGAGCAACAAGAGAAAGCAGAAGTCGATGAAGTCGTCCACGGAGGCGCCCTCCGTGATCGAAGCTGTACCCCACAACATGAGGGGCATTCTCGAGAACATTGGTCTGATATCTAATTCGCAGAGAGCAAGCAAAGCCGTAATAAATACCATGGAAGACATGGAATCCACAGAGACGTCCAAGTTTCACGTGTTCAAGCCTCACGAGGTGACGTTGCAGGACGAAGATCAGAGGAACAAGATCAACGAGCTTTTGGATACGGTGAAGCTGGTCCAGGAGGGTAAGGCTGATATTCAAAATGTTCGAAAAGTGGCGAATGACCTGTTAAAAACTACGAAGATCTTAAAAGATGGTCCAGATCCTTTGAAGCTCGAGGAGATTATCAAGACGTATAACGAGGATGTGAGAAATGAAGTGAAGAGGCAAGAGGAACAGCAGCAAAAAACCACCACCACTACTACTACTACCACCACCACCACCACCACGGAACAAACTATCACACCTTCCACCCCGACGACTGGTATTAAGAAATTTATGATATACATTTTGGGCACTTCGGAGATTTGGGTTCGAAAAATTATTCAGGGATTAACGAAACTTCGAAGTCTACTAACTAACGTGTTTAATAGGATTAGACGCGGATCTGGTTGACCACCTGATCTCTACTAATTCTCTACGTTATACCAAAGAATTTCGTCTCGAATTCTCGCATTTTCATTGTGTTCCCTAATCGCTTTCTCTTTCTTCCGTCTTAACGGCGTGGATGAGTGGATTATCCGTGTTAAATGTTTCCCTCTCACAAAAGGAGAATCGGCGGGAAAGGATCGATGAAAACATGAGATTGATTCGAGGTCTACCACTTTCTACTCGCTTGTCCTCTCGCTAATTATGAGAAACACTCTGTACATAGAGTACTAATGTTTCCGTTTGTAACTAATGCCCCAGAGAAATTGACTCATTAGCGTATTCAGTGTATGCTAACTGAACGTTCAATCCTAACGATACATCAAATCCCATTCCACTGTATAATACTCATTCTTATTTGGAACATCGTCTATCCCGGGAATTGCAATCCGAATGCATGCGATTGTTTTCTTACCAACTCCCAGAGCTCGTTGCTCGACTACGACATTTCTCGACCTCATTACTTACACCGCCAATGGGACAGCGTGAATCGAAATTTAAACGCGAATCCATGATGGAACTTGTCAACAGAATCGGCAGAAACCACGTTAAGTACTTCCACCACGTCAGATTCCGCGAGAGCAGCTTCCGAACAGTTGAATTCGACAGCCGAGACATCGTCGGAGGATTCTGCTACCACTGCTGCTTCGAATCTGATGGCTTTGGAGGAGTCGTTCGGTGGTACGACCAAAGAACCCGATCCTGTATTGCCTCCGAGAAGGAAGAGCGGTCTCTATTTCCTGGTGGACTGGAACTCGTTCCTGGAAGTCGGCGAGGAGGACAAGGAGAAGGTCAACTTGAGATTCCAGCCGAAAGTTGGCGACAGATCCAGATTTTTACCAGTGTCTGTGCCTTAGAAATTAGTAATACCGAAAATTCTTCGTAACACAGGGTTTCGTAATGTATATTGCGTTTCTTGCGTAACAAATTTCACGTTACGTTCGACGATCAAAATTTGTTTGTTGTTTTCGTTTAAATCATATGTACATAGAGGTAATAATATATTGTTGAAAGGGGTACGGAGGTTTAAGAAGTTATACATGGTTTAGGTAGGTACAGTTCTTGGAAAATTTTTGGGGTACTATGCACTGATAATTCTTGTGATCCAAACTTCAGGAATAATTGTTACGTCATACGTATCATGACACGTAGTTATTTATGCACGTTGTTTGTAATTGTTTTGTACGATATGTTGACTGAATAAAACGTTTTCTCTAAAGAAAACGAGCAACTAACATTGCATGACCCATATATTTGTGAAAGTGTACAATTAGCATGTACAAATGAAGCAGAAAAACCGATCGGTTGATAAATTATTCAAGAAGTGAAGTCTCGGATGGTAGTCGGTGATTAAACAAATTTATTTCCAACTTCTAGTTCGTTCTAATATTTTAATAGAGCACGAGGTCGTTACGAACACCTCGAGAGAGTCACTGTACGTAAACTTGATTCCGATCAAAATATTTTGCGTCCAATGCTCGAATGTCACGAGTACCATTTCAGTGATCGTTCGATCCAATCGCGGTGTTGAAATGTCTCCGGCAATACGTAGTCCTACGATTTTGCTATTCTTTTTACTTTACGCGTACAATGCGATTTGTCGAAATATCCTGGAACCCTCGGAGATCCTGGACCAATTTTCGGATAACGATTTATCGCGAAGTCGGCGGAATTCCGAAGATGAATCGCCGATTTGGATGGAGTACGAGTTCGGTACCGGTGCTGGAAATAGGGAAGGTATCATACAAGATATTATTTCATTTACATCCAACTAGGTTTCGTAAATTTCCGAATATCGAAAACTGCTTCTTTCGATTTCAGAGCTCGTAGTGTCGAACATTTCTGTCCACCAGTATTCGAAATTACCAGAAACAGCAACGAACTGGCAATTTCTAGATGCAAATGGCATCAGTTACCTATTCCGAACTGAAATATCCACGCTTTTCTCTTACAAATTCAATTCGGAGATGACTGAAGTCGACGATCCAGTGATTCTGCATGTGAACGGAACTATACCAACATTCAAAGTGATCAGTCTTGGTTCCGAGTTCGATATAGTGGCTGTTTTATGCGTAGAATCGATTAATGGTGCTTTGTTACGATGGTACAAGCTCGTAGATGGAAATTCCTTTGAGTCTTTTTGGTCGTGGCCGATACAGAAACGTATAAAGGATATAACGTTCATCCAACACGAAGAGCCGTATAAAATATTGCTACTGAATGACAACGATATGCATATCGGACTCCAAAATTCATTCATCGACGTCTATGGGTTCAACATCGAGTTTGCAACCGATACTTTCCACTTTTGGTAGTTCATTATCTCTTTAAATTTTGTAGTAATTATCGGGAATTTTTCTCCAGCTATAATTTAATTATTTCATTTTTTATATAGGTTTTATCATCGATTTCTTGTGCCAAGCGTCCTGGATATTCAGCTGTGCTCCGTTTACGAAACTATTTTGCTTGCTGTTCAAACCTCGAACGACGTCTTACTTTACGAATATGGAAGTACCATGGAAATGAATATCTTGCAGGAGGTACAAAGTATAAAGTCTCAAGATTTACAGAACTTCATCTGTTTCGAAAGTGGATATCTGCAGTTTTTAGCGATTTCTGGACCGGAAGCCGGTCTCTTTCACTTTACAGACGGGGAGTTCCAATTCAATACAGAGTCTGAGTTCGGTAAGGTTGTCTTTCGTGAAATATTTATATTATCTCGATTCTCCTTCGACGATTAATTCACTTTCGTTACAGATGTGTCGGAGATCACGTGGGTCGGAAATATAAGATTGGACACGTACAGAGACGAGTCGTTGCTGTTGATTCAATTTAAAAATTCCACCGTGTCCGCGCTAGCTTGGCAGGGCTTGACTTTCAAAAAGATTCAATTACCCAACGACATTCTCGATGGTTTCGATCTTTCAGCGATTACGCCACTTCCAAAGTACGGATTCATCTTTGGCAATCGGTTCGTGAAGTTTCATACGAAGCTGAAAAGCGTGAAACATCCAATTCAGTATACCACCGAGAGGCTGCTGGTTTTGCAACATTTGTTAAATGTAGGTATACATTGCAAACATCCTAAGAATATGTAAAAATCGCAAATGTTCGACGTGTTTGTTTAGGATACGTTCAACCACCAAGAGAAAATTCTAGACGAAACAGAGGCACGTCTTAAGAAGAGCTACTTGGCGAATCCTCTGGTCACTGGATTCTGGAATCTTAGCGTAGTGAACGTGACAAATGCTACCATATCCGACAACGTGATCTATCAGTCGGTCACGCTAGGTGCTACAAATTTAACGAAAGAAGACCTGGCGTTCGATATAAACAATTTCGAGGATAAATTGAAAAGCGTAAAGGAGAAACTCGATAAAATCGATGCGAAATTGACAAACGTAGTAGATTCCAATTCGGAAGAATTGCGTTTCGATTCAGACGTAGAAATAGTTGGAAATCTTAACGTTACCGGTCATCTGTATGTCGGAAATTTAACTGCACTCTCTATTAATGATATCGATATCACGAATGATTCCAACTCCAGTGGAGAGTACCACGTAATTGGAGGAAAAAGGAAGTTGGAGTCCATTCAGGCCGAAAATCTGACAATCCATTCGATGAATGGTATCCCCATAGAGAATATTCGTTTCGGTGAAGTCATGGAGGATTATAGTCAGGTGGATTTTTCTAGAATCAATCGAGCCGAGATAGATGGACACCTTTCATTCTCTACGATCAATGGCATTGATTGGAAGACATTGATGAAGAACATTGTTTGGAAAGACAAGTCGATGTTCATTCCTGGAGATACTGTTATCGAAGGGGTAAAGTTTCAACTTGCGTTTAACTTTTACACAAGTGGCATTTAAGCTGTTATGTTTATTTCAGACGCTGACCTCGGATATCTTCAAATTGGCCATAGTGAACGATCTCTTGTATCCGGAAAACTTTGTCCTAGTGGATAGTGCCTCTTCTACCATCGTGAACGGTACAAAATCGTTCGATTCCGTGCTAACGTCGCAATTAGAAAACGCAACCACCCTAAACGGTGTGAATTTCCAGGACTACGTAATTTTGAACAAAGAGAATGTTCTAAAGGAAGAGGTCACCTTCGAGAATCTAGCGATCGAAGGAGAGTTGAAGGTACGTTTGATTCGAATTTCCCGCATGCTTCTTGAATTCTACGAATGTTTCAAACTGTAGATAGACGGTGAAGTAACGGGATTAAACGTGACGGAAAATAAATTGTTGAACGAAACTTGCACAATATCATCAGATGTCTTGTTTTTCAATTTGAACGTTTTGGGGAACGTTACGTACGACACTCTACTCGTGAATAAACGTCCATTGAATATAGGAGATCTGTTGCTGAGAACCGATAAGGAAGTTGAAATTACTGGAACAAAAACGTTTTTAAGGAACGTTGGAATGAAATCCAACGTCACCATTATGTCTGGCATGGTGAATGGACATTTACTGGACGAATTCGTAACTATAGACACTGATCAGGTGTTTCCAAGTAAAGCTTCCATTTCTTATTTTTATGGACCATTTTTATCAAAATTCTAAGATTAACTTTTTCTATGTGGCTAATATCGGTTTGTCTTCTACCTGCCTGTACATTTAATTTCGTTTCAGATTTAATACAGATATTACCGAATGTCACTTTTGGAAATGTGACATTTGGAGCCACGAAGAAAGTAGAAAATTTCATCAAACAGAATACAAACTCCAGTGGTTGTTTGGATACAACAGTTGTGCTTGACTCTCCAATTACGGTTGACGAATTATTCTTCGACACGTTAAACAGTAACATATCGTACGAAGTTTTCAATCAAAGAGTAAACGAAACGTTTCGGAACGTCAGTTTCGAGAATTTAGTCGTGGAGACTGTGTTCGCAGACGAAATAACGTCAAAGGTTATCAATGGTCTCGATTTCGATGATTTTGCGAAAAATGTCGCATCCTCGAACGTTGTTGACGAATACACTACTGATCGTTTGGAAGCCGATCGTCTAGACGTGTCATTTATCAATGGAATGTCTATTAACGAAATCAAAATGTTGCAAGATAAACTCAATGACATCCTCCGTAACATTCGTAATGGAAATGTGACTCTAAACTCTCTGCGAGTTACTGGAATGATCACGACGAATTTACTCAACGGAAAAGTCTTCACAGACTTGTACAACGAAGATGAAATCGACACTGTGATTTTCAAAGAAGATGTTTCCATAATGAATCTCACAATTTTAGGTTTACTGAATGGCTTCAACTTCACGGAGCGCGTGCTTGACACTGTTTTAAAAACCGATACGAATATTACGATTGACGGATTTAAGGTATTCGATGGAATCAATTGCGATGAACTGCACGCCGCTTCTTTGAATGGGCGTCCCATAGAAAAACTTCTAGATCCACTGAAGGAACAGGTGCTCTCAGGTCCCGTTGTCGTAAATGGTACCCGTCATTCATTGTACTCTTCGACATACTTAATTATTCGAGATATAAAATTTTAAATACCGTGTTGTACTTTCAGGTACCGTGACAGTTCTTAAAGAATTCAATACAACCGGGAACATTGGTGATGTACCATTTTATGATCTAATGAACAGATTCAAATCTTTGGGAAACAATACTTACGAGTTTCACGGCAATGTTCGTTTCCCTGAAAATGCAACGATAGAAAATCTGCACATTGATGGATTGATTTATGGAAGGAATTTCGATAACTTCTTAAATTCGGTAGTTTTCATAAACGAGAACAACGTCACGATTTCTGGCACGAAAGTGTTCAAGAATTCCGTCATATTTAATAACGAATTGGCCGTGCGTGATAAATTGAATGACATAGATTTGAAAAGATTTCACGATAAGGCTGTTTTCATCAACAATCCATTCTCCGTTAAATCGAAAATTATTTTTAAGAATGCTATAAAGGTGGAAAAGAATGTTGTAATTGAGAGAAAGTTTGAAACGGAATCCATTATGGGAATAAACGTGAACGACTTGAAATATAACGTTCTCTATCTTAACAAACCCAGACATATTGAAGGTCAGTAGATCGCAATCATTTTGGGACATGTAATCGCTGATATTGAAAATATTAATTTCTTTCGTAGGGTCTCTCACATTTACTAATGTGATTTTCGAGTCGAACCTTCAAGTGGAAAAATTCAACGATGTGGACATGAAATTATTAATACCATTACACACCGATCAAATGATACTTGTACCAGCTCTGAATTGCCATAATGTCACCGTAGATAAACTCCAGATTTTAGGGAGAGTCAACGAGCAAAATTTACAAGACATTCAAGACACCACATTCATGGTATGTTTCATTCAGTGTCATCCAAGGTTATTTTAAAGTCATACAAGGCTGTTCAAGGTTACTTGAAGACTATCTTGAGATTATATTATGGCTAATCGTTATTTTGACAGCATGCTAAGTAATTCTCGGTGAAATTGTATGTCGCATATGAAAGTTGACCTTCGAATTGTGCATTTCTACTTCTTTCAGATGACTGGTGATCAAGACATAACAGGACATTTCAATTTTCGCGGTAACGTTCATGTTCACCATGATTTCAATCCGCGATCTATCAATGGCATTGACACCGCCATGTTTATACCTTTGAATTCGAGAAGTCCCATAGTCGGTAAGCCGTCGAAAACATATTTTCCATAGATTTTTTTGTTTTTATAACACACGGTGAACGATTCTGTATGAACCGTTTGTATCTACAGGTAACTTTGTGTTTGAATCGCCAGTGTTTTTTAATCAAAGTCTTCGAGTGTTAAGTTACTTGAATGAGATAGATCCATCTAGATGGAAAGCAGTGGCTGTTACGTCCAAGGATCCGTTTCAACAGTTTATTTCTGGTAAATGGACTGTATTTGGTAACGTCTACCTCGAGAAAGGATCATCGGGCAGTGAAATCTTAAACGGTACGAACATCACAGATCTATCAAACACTCTGGCTAAACGACATTTGGAAATGAACGCTATATTGGATGAGAAAAACGTACAGAAATTATTTTGAGTAACGTATACACGTTTACCGTATCAATGAGCTGGGCGTTTATATAGAAACGTGAATATTTTCTTTATAGGAAAATCTGGATTCTGTATGCGAAGATTTAACCGAATTGAAACGCCGTGCAGAGAAGCAAATTTACCAGTTCAATGCGTTCGACTATCTTCAAAGCATCAAATTCGATAATAAGCTCGTGAGTGTTTACTATTTCGAGTTGAACGATTTAGATTACTTATTGTTAAGCTACAACACGTGTCAACTGCACACGTTCTTGTTTACTGGGACAAAATTCGAGTTGATCGGGAATGTGTCAGATTTTGGAGTGGTCGAACAATGGGCCACTTTTAGACACGAACAGGTTTTATATTTCCTCACTTCGGGAAAAAGTTCTTGTGGAAAAAATCCTGTCAACTTGTGGATGCTGAAGAACAATGAATTTCAGGTAATTTTTAGTGTTTCAATTTGAAGCTGAAAGTGGTTCATTATTCCTACTCGTACTTTGTTCATATTTTTAGCACGTTCTGGATCTTGGGTATAATATAGATAGCAGAAAAGTAAATCAGGATGTATTTTTGATGTTAATTAATCATGGAAAACAATTACGTTCATCTGGAAGGATAAACGAGGAACTGGAGAAGTCTCTTTCGCCTGTGGCAGACGATGATGACATGCAGATAGTTTTGCAGAAAGATCAGATGCTGTTGTCCAGCAAGCATGATATTTATGGGTATAACATTAATCGTTCTAGTAATTCGAGTCTCAAAAAGTCTATCCGGAAACCCGAAATCCTGAATTTCAAAGCTGGTCTTCTCCAGAAGGAAATGTTTTTGTATTACGACAAAGAAATTAGCAAGGATCGCATATTTGTGAGTTAAATCTTTCAGAAATTACGTTAAAAGTACGCATTTCGTCTTTGTTATACTCCCACGTTATCTAGATCGGTAATAATGATGGAAACCGGAAGAAAATCCTACAAACAATAAAGGCACACAGACCAACGTCCTTTGCGATACTTAATTTCGATGGGGCGATCGAAACACTGCTCGTTTTCATTGAGAACAGAAGTAAACTTCGCATTTACGAGTATAAAGGTAATTATTGATTATTATGCAAATACTTTTTTATCTGATAAATTCTTTTTGTTTTTTAGGAATCCTAGGCTTCACGTATCGTGATAGTATAAGAATGAATGTCGATAACTTATTTAGCTTTAAAATTAGAAAATATCCCAACATGGCGAAACGATATTGCCTGGCCTTGTTCCGCGAAAATAAACTAACAATTTTAGAGGCACTAATGTACGGCGAAAAATTAGATATGGAGTCTTTAACGTGCCAAAGACGTTAGAATTCACGAATGAAGAATTAAAAGTTAGCGTAGAATGAATTATTTCATGTGTCGTGTGTAAGAATCAATTGAATTTATTTAGTCAATATTTCTTCGTTTCGTAAACAATTTTTCTACAATGTAATTAGTCGTATATTTGATAAATAATACTGCATTTTTGCATACTATTACATCTTCTGTATATGCTGTAAATAATACGTTGAAAAATAGGTACTAGTAGTAAGTACCGCCTGATCGTTTCGCTTTGTAGAACGCTATGATTTCTTCGTCGATTTCTGGATCCCCTGTCAGAGGTAAATCCTCAAAATCATTGATATTTTCGGCCAAGTTTAACTTTCGATCAAAATCATTCATATTTTCGGTCAAGTTTAACTTTCGATCAAAATCATTGATATTCTCGTTCAAGTTCAACTTTCGATCAAAATCTTCCTTCCCAGTTTTCCTATCTTCTTTGAAAGTTAAAGGAGTTTTTGGAGAGTAGGCATTGAAACTTAAGAACTTCTGGTAAACTGGAGTTGAGATATCTGTTTCTATAAACGAAGAAGTTTCTTTGGTTATAATTTTCGTTCTGGCACTTTGTGATTCGACATGACTTTGCTCGTTATGCTCTTTCATTTTCGACTCCGTTTGATTACTACGCTTCTTTTTAACACTTTTCAGTTGCCTTTCCGACTTGGATAAAGACTGTTGACTAATGCCATTAGCTTTTTCGTTTAACTTCTGGTCAGTCGTTTCAGTTTTATTCTCAATTAGATCAGTTAAAGTTAAATTAACAACATTACAAGGTAATCGTTCTGGCATACGCGTCTCACCGACGATCGACTTGTTTCTCGACACCGAATCCTCGTCGCGAACATTTTCGTTGCAATTAATCTTCGTTCGGTTACTAATTTTGGGTTTTCGTTTATGTTTCTTTGGGGAAACATGATTGGTTGTGGAATCGCATTCGATTATTTGTTTATCATTTTGAATATTATTCATCACAGACGTATTATCATTTGCATCCGTGGATTGTTGAGTTTTGTCCTTCTTTATCTTGCCAATCAGCAATGCTATTTATAAGTTAAGAAATCCTCGAATAAAGGATATAGCGATAAAAAGTAATATAGGATACAAATTTCCTGGTCCCTTTGAATAACCAGATCCTTATAATATTCCAGCTTTTTCAGGTAACTTTTCGTATCTTTGCTCAATTCGAAAGCTCGCTTGAAGCTTTCAAAACAATACTGCACTTTCTTCGGATTATAATCCCAAGAAATCTGTTCGTTAGATTCCAGGAAACGTCTGATCACAGAGTCCAGATTTCTCTTATCCTCGGCGTTAAGATCATCGGGTGTCGGTTCCTAAAGCATCGAACAAGTTTAAACCACATTTGCATTCTCCAATGCGTTTAATTTAAGGTACTAAACAGTTTGGTTCGTCAAGGTTTGAATTTGTTTCCTAAGCCTCTCGATTTCCGCTCTCAGTAACGCGTTCTCGCTCTCTATGTTCGTCTCCAAATTTAGTTTTAGGTAATTTTTTATCATAGCAACCCTTTGAGCGAATCTACAAGTGGACAGTGTTTCCTGGACCATCACGAAGTACGTGCGATTAAATAATGACATTCACTGGCTATTACAGAACAGTAAGAAATTATTTCGCACCTCCAAATTCGACGTGGTGATGCTTATAGTCGCCAGCATCACGGTCAAACAATTTCCTCCCAAACTGTCCCTCAAGATCGACGTCAATACGGAATTCCTAAAAATGAAAACAACGAGAGTTGAACGACTCGTAGAAATCTTTCCCAAATAGATCGCGATCTAATTATCAATTAATTTTTAATGAAAAAAAAAAACTGAAAGCACAATGCGGTCAATGAAAATGGAAAGAAAATTTGTACTATCAGAGAGATAGAAATGTACGAGTGAATTTAGCACCTGTAAGGAACGTGACCCACGTTCTCCTGACCCAGAGTCACTATGACTTGTTCCAGGTAATGTAGGCTCAGGTTAATGTGCTTCGCCTCGGACAGAATGGTGCCGGTTATCGAGCATTTGTAGACACGTTCGGACCTACGGGGATCTCGCGTTGAAAAATCGGGTACCGTTACAAAATTTGCCAGCACGGGCGCAGATGGCAATGAGAAAGCACGTCGCGATGGGACGAGTAGGAAAAATTATCGTTGACAAGTGGGTCGACGTTTAATGTATTCGAGATGTCGGCGCGTAATCTCGAAAAATTCATTTTCACCGCATTGTCAGCATCGCAGTGCAACTCGGGGAAGGAATTTAAACGCACTGCCAAAGAATTTTTCAGTCGATTCCCCTCTTATCCGCTCTCGCAATTTTCTAAACGCAACGACGATCTTTCGACAAACTTGTTGTCACTTTAAATCGAAACGCCTGAGTGAGATTCGCGAGTGAAGCGTGCTTCAGAGAGGGTTATCCTCAGTTAGGAGCCGCAATCTGCTGCCCTTGTACCCTCAGTCGATACAAGGCGGAGCATACGAACCCTGCTAGGTCGACGAGGTGCACTTTCGCTTGTTTGTACTGTTCAGCGCCGAACTCCTTCGTAGAAACCATGATGGTAAAGATGCTGTGCGATCTGGATGAGTGAGGATTCATCGGCGTATCAGCGGTTATCCTGTCGAAGGATCCGGCTTTTCCATTAGATGGCACTTTTTCTCCCCGAAACGATCATACAATTATACGTATACGTTACGCGTTAGTTTACCGATTAGCACTGCCTAACTGAAGTAATTCGAGCGCTTCCTCGATATTTTTAACAGAATGGAACGACAGATTCTTCATGTGTAGCCTCCCGAACTCGTCTTCCAATATATTGATACGTCTGCAACGCGACAGCCACGTATGAGAGACTTTATTGTCGTTTCTTACGTTTAATCAAACGGTAGAAAAGAAAAAAAAGGAAAAAGAAATAAATGAAAAATAATTGATCCGTAACGCGGTTAGATAGGAGGAAGACATAAAGGCGACGCGGTTGCACCTTGCGCACGGTTGCTCCATATTTGAAGCCGGTCGGAATCACGGCTGATCGGTCGGGTCGAGCAGGCTGTTTCCCTTTAGGGGGGCCCCCTGGTTTTTACGAAATACCATCGTATCCGTGTTCGCGCATTGCTCGACGGGCCACCATTTACGTCACCGGGACTTACGGTAAATCTTCCAATCTGGTAACCGCGAAGTCTCGTTGCTGCCTCCGATCCAGCAGGTCGTACCCGATCTCGTTATAAATCTCCAGATAAGCCACCTCGATGGAGTACACGTTTTCCGGTCGCTGGATAGAATTTAAGGACGGTATATGGATCTGTGCGCGAACCCACCTAACGACCATCGTCCACCCAGCATACGCAACCTTTCGTATCTCTTGGAACAGGTACTGCAAACTTCTCGGTATGATGCCACGGTACTCGTCCTCTAGACTTCCGATTATCGTGTACGTTTTCCCACTTGCCGTCTGCGAAGTTCACGGTTTCAAACGTTCTCGTGGCGTAGATACTTTTTCGCGGAGGTTTTGCGAAGGGAAAGATCGGAGGATGTGGCAGGAGTCGGGAATTCGGTCGGAAGGGTAGACGACTCGAGCGGAGAAAGTAGAGTCCTCACTCGCGCCACATCCTCCGGATAGAAGCTGCTATCGCGTTCTATCGATTGGTTGTTCGGTTTACCTGGCCATACGCGAATACGGTGCCGTTGTAGCCGTCAAGGGCACTTTAATAAACGAGATAGCAAAGCTTAGTGAATTTTCGAGTGTCGGCTAATAATTAATTAACGAACGATACGGTTCCTTTTACCTTTCCAGCAACGGCCGCGCCACGTTCTCGAACACGTCGTTCTGCGTCGAGGATTCCTCGAATATGTGAAAGAAACTGAAAGTTTCCGACATTTCAGAGACCGGACTGTTAATCGAGCGTCGAACTTTGCCGGTGGCTTACGAGAAATTCCACGATTCCGGCCGATTGTCGGGATAATCCTTCGACTTGTGACTGCGACAAACCAGAGTCAAGAAATCTTCCGTGAGATTTTCCTTCGGATGATGCATCACCTGATAATTCTACGAGAAATAAAGCACGCGTGACAAACGGTACACGTTACGACATCCTATCTTCCCACGCGTACCAATACATTTTTCCGGCATTTATCCGGTTTCAATCTAGCGTA
Source organism: Euglossa dilemma (assembly GCA_002201625.1). Classification (NCBI taxonomy): domain Eukaryota; kingdom Metazoa; phylum Arthropoda; class Insecta; order Hymenoptera; family Apidae; genus Euglossa; species Euglossa dilemma. Next base: position 1,262,627 of record NIJG01000025.1, on the reverse strand, counting down.
AACTTTGATAGAATTTTTCCCCATCTCGTTCGCGTAACCTCGCAGTTTTTGCGGTTATCAATCGATGACAGGAGATCGATTATCGAATGCCTACAGACGCGTATTAAAATTCAGCCAGGGAATCGATTGAAAGCCGTAACGAAGTGCCGAATTCCCTCTCCCTCGCTCTTTCGAACGAACGAATGAACGAATTTATAGGAAAACTTTCTCGCGCGTGCACCGCCTCTTATTCAAATCGCTTCTAAACGAGAAAACGCACAGGACTGTTAAAAGGTTGAGACAGAAGCGAGAGGTATCGATGCCTGAAACTAGCCGAATGAAAACGCGAGTAGTAGAGGGAGAAAAGCAAGGAGGATTTGCACGTTAAAGCTGGGCCGATTTGCCGGGGAAAAGCGGCGAATCTACGAGAAAGCTCATGTTCCCAGGAGGAAAAGAAAAACACGGAGAGTGGAAAGTGGCTTGGTGTTTTCCTCCCTCTCGAGGTTCTCGATATCTCGCTGACCAGCGTACACTCGCAACGGTTCGATTGATCGATCCACCCTCCTCCGGCTGGTTTTCCTCTTGCTTCTCTTCGTTCATCGGAGAAGAGTAGAGCGAGAGGTGGCGCGGTCGCCTAGGCGACGACGTCGTCGTCGTCGCGACGTCGGCGCAGTGCGTCGCCGCGTTGGGAGAGCCGCACCGGGTCGTCGGTCTACCCGATGGCAGACCAGTGTCCCGACTTTTCTCGGCTTTCGCGCTGTTCCTCGCTGTTCCTCGCATCCCCGTCGCGGTGTCGCTCGACCTCCTTCCATCTCGTCGTCCCCTAAACTCTCCCAATTCGCGTCGCGGCGACCGAACACGCCGGATTGTCCGAGGATGGGAATCGGTTCCACTGGCCGCGCGCACCCGCTGCGCGCTTTCATGGAAACTTCCAGCTCTGACCAGTGAACCAATGAATTCTCCGCTGGCTCACCAACAATCCTGCCGACGCGATCAACAACGCCTGTCCTCGATGTCGATCACCTCTGCGATCGTCCTTTGGGATATGGTTCATTGACCTCTCGCAATTCGGGAAGATTGGCCGAGGTTGAAGGAAGAGATTAGCGATTGGAGAAAGGAGGGAGGTTAATCGCCGGCATCGACGCTGCCTTGCTCGTTGTCGGAACGATTATCTGGCGTTGGCAGGCGTCGGCATGCCCGGCAAGCTGGAGAGCATCGCCGCGTGAGAAGCTACCGGGACATGTGCCTTTTGGTCTTCTATTGATCGCCGCGTCCCGACGCGACCACCGGATCCTGACGTTTCGGGATCGCGGCCTGCCTCACACTCGGTAAGGTTCTCCTATTTTCTCACACGCTTCCCGTCTCTTACTTCCCCGTCGCGCTCGCCCCTCGTGCCATTCGCGATACAGAGGCTCGCGACGACGAGGAATTCGCGACGGCCATATTAAACAAACCTTCTTCACCGCGGGTACACGGTTCCTTTCCCGAACTCTATACCGTCCAGTCGAAACTTGGCCTTTCAGGCATTGCGCAAACGGTCGAATGCCGGGAGGAGTTTAACCGTGTCATCGATAAAACGAGGTATTGCAGTCGTGTCGGTATTATTAATGGAATAATCGCGTACGCGTGTTAAAAAGGACTGGTCCGTAGACTTGGTTGCCCGATGATGTATGCAATAAATATATCGCGCGATCACGATTGTTGGAAGAAGAGAAAAGACGCACCAGTCATTGCGTCTTATTGCTCCGCGTAAATCAGAGACATTAGAGATCTCGACGGTGGAGGATCGCGGTCGAGCAAAGATCAACCGAGTTTCAACGAATGGCCTGCACGAGGTATATACGTGGAATTCGCGGGGTCAAACGCCTGGACGCGTGAACGGTAGAAAGGATTCTTTCTACCCCGATCATCTCTCGCCATGCTGCGTCGCCGGCGACCGAATAACAGCGATTACGTAACGAAGATTAACGCGTTCCCTATTCATCGCGCCAACTGTGTCAATCCAGTCGGTGCGGATCAGCGAGAACTTTTAAGCAGACAGGATCAGGGTCGTTAGAGAATGGTGTACTCTCGGGGAAGTTGAGCGGACATGTCCCGGCGAGTGTCGGTAACGAGCCTTGCGGCACCGCGTAATCCAACGACTCGTAAAAGTTACATGACGGAGGGAGCAAAGAATCTATGTCAACGACTCTAAGAAGACGAATTGACACGTGTGACGTGGAGGAGCTGTAATGTAGGATTATGCCGCTTTCCAGCGGAATTTATCGTTGTACCTCGCCGCGCGTCGTACGGCGTCTCTCTTAGCTTCGGCATCCTCCAGTCACGCAGATATTCACCGCGGAAATTAACCCGTGCTGTTTAAAAATCCACGCAACTCGGAATAACGCCGTGGTTTTAATTTTATCGGGCGTGAAGCATGCGCGTATAAATTTCCATATCGCCGCGGATAGACAAATCGAAAGGATAGTTGGAGTGGACGTTACCCGGAGAAAGTCGTAAATTTAGAACTCGAACCGATGGAGAGTAGTAGGGCGATTTAAACGACGCTTAGCGAGGCCAGCACCGACATCCCAGCGACGATTATAGTCGTTACATCAATCAGGACGAACGAATAGACGTATAATCTCGGTAATAAAGATTGGCGGAGGGTAGGAAACTGTACAGGAATCGTACGAGCAATTTCTTCCGTTTCCCGTGGATGCTTCGAAAAAGACGGGAAAGGTGTTTATGTTTCTGAAACTCGTTACACGCGAGAAAATGTGGATCGGTCATTAGCAGTGAGTAAAAGCGACCGCGAATCGGCTGCGAAGGCTGTTCTATTCCGGCTGAAATCTCGTTTCATTTAATCCGTCACGGGCAATTAACAACGATGTAAAAGTTACGTGGATTGGCCATAACCGTGGGCCACTAATTTAATCGAAATCGTTCGAGTTAGTCGAACACCGGCAATTTTCTCCTTATCCTCTACTTATCCTATTCGAGGTTCCCTCTACGCAGGGGTTGCGATTTTCTCTACTACCAGCTCCGAGGTATCGTACACGCGTCGCTGCACCAGCAGCAGGCGAACGCGAACCGGAGTTCACCGAACGATATATCGTTGATGCAATGGATTACGCAACGCGACGCATCTATCCCGTAAAACCTGCGAACCAAACCAGCAGCAGGACCAGGCCAACAATTTCCTGTCCAGGCTTTCTCCGTCTCTTTCCACTTTCTGTCCACTTTCCGTTTGGAAAGGAGTACTACCGCGTGTCTCCGTTACGAGTTTAACGGAATTACGCGATTCGCTCTATCGCGTTCGTTTTATTCCCGATATCGCGATAGATACCAACACGCCGATAATTACGTCCCGCGCAGTTGAGCGGTAATTTTCATTAACGCGTATACAAGGAATGTCCATCGAGTGTTCTGCACCGCGAACACATTCGATTAACGCTTTCTTTTCACTCGCTTCCCGTATGCGATACGAACGTACCTGCTGCTTCGGATTTAGCCAACCGATCGTTATTAATCTCGAGCTGTTTTAACGAACAGGAGCAAACTATTCGGGATTAGCGATTCACGCTGGCTACGTGGAAAGGTTACATTCTTCCAAAGGTTTTCGCAGTTCCATTGCTTAATAATCCACGTTCAGAAGGTTACGCGAAGTATTTAGAACTCTTGGGACGATAGAACGGAAGAGAATGATTGGAATAAGTGGTTGGAAGTAGATACGGAAAGTAGCGGAGGATTTCTATCTATTGGCTGACAGTGCGGTACCTCGTGCAGCCGGCAAAGGTGCTGCGAGTACAACCGAAACGTGTTTTATCCCTGTCACTGCGCATTTGTCTTTCCTTCGATCGCTGCTTAATCCTATTTCACGGAGTCACCGCGAGAACAATAACCGGACGAATTGGAATGGAATGGAAGCACCGTAACGAATCTCCTAAGCGCCGGTAGAGATATCGACTACACGGACGACTCGCGGGTAACCCAAATGATAAACAGCGCATTGCGAGAGGGCCCGCTGACATTTTAAAATGTCAGTGACTACCTACACGAGTTGTACACGTAGGCTCGTGCCCGTTGCCATTGTATCGGCACATCGACCACGTCTAGAAGGACAGCATTGTCCCAGCGGTGCGTGAACATTTCAGCACCAGCCTTTACGTCTTTGCTGTATCTCGCGATACCGGTCCAACGATGGCCAACCAGAGGACCCGTCGCGTCTTCGCTAACGATGTCGTATATCGGATTAAGGCCCGTAATCTCTACTCATTCCGATCGTTTAACCGTGAAACAAATCGGCTAGCCGAGTTGGGAAATTATGGAGCGTCGCGGAGGAAGTCTCGCGTGACAAACGTTCCTATGCCTCCCCGTCGTTTATCCTTAATTGCGATGTAGCTAATTTAATCCAACAACATGGATATATCTCGCGATAAACGCGCAATTTTCAGCATACCTCGACTGTTATCAGTGGCTGGGATAATCACTGCGATGCTTCTACAGCTTTTCCGGGCAGTAATTCGCTAGTAATTCCTCGGTTACGGTTTCGTGGGCGACTAGTCGATTTGCGATGAAAAACTCGTTGGCTCATCGGACGATTAATACGCGTATACTTAAGAGGATCGCGGACATGGATTGGCCGCGCAACGCGTGTACATATCCCGGGAGAAAGTGCTAGCCGTTAAACGCTCGTCCGATATCAAACGTGATTTCTATTTTGTTCGCGTAAGGAGCAAGGATTCGCGAGCAGCAGAAGGAGTTTATCGGCGTAAAGTTTGATGGACTGGCAGCGAACGGAAGTGGAATCATTGCCAACTGACGCGTGTTTCTCCGCCGTTTCTGCGAGTGTTGCGCAAGTGGCGTTAGATAACGACTCGTATCGTTGGATGTATCCAGTGACGGGGAAGGAACGAGAGCCCCGGTATCGCTAGGAATCTTCCGGCTTTCGGTTTTCCTTTTTCCCCGTAGCCGAGCGTTCGCCCGTTCCGAGTTTAATGCAACTTTCAGCGCACGGTAGCCGATGCCAGCCAGAGAGAATTACGGTAGCGATACGAGAAGGAGAAGTACACGGTCCGCAGCGCGCTTATTACGATTTTTACCCGTCTTTACGATCGCACAGTCGAACGTGCTATCAAACGCATACCTAACTGTACATCGAATTGGACACACGCGTGTTGCCGCAATAGCGTGGCGTGTTATCGGACGCTTTGCCGACTTCTCGAAACGCCGCCGCCGTCGTATCACGCGTGCAGCTGTGCGCCAAAATTTATTGTTATTCCAGATCAGTCCACCGGGTCGACCCAATTTCCCTTCCACGCGAAATCGTTTCTCGGCAACCCGCCACAGCCTCTCGCCAGACACCGGCCACTTGCCTGCCAAACTTCCATTCCCTGCATTTCCACAATTGGAAAACTTCCTACGCGGCGAAAGTGCCGAGAGTTTCTGAATTTTCCACCACTGGCAGTATCTACGAGTTCTGCTACTTGGAACAAAGCAACTCTCGCTCTACACGCCACCCTCGACAAGGGCGTGAGCTTTAATATCCGTTTCCAATGGCTCTGACCTCACCCTCCAGAGCTGCATCCAAGTTTAAGGGCGACCGATAAAACTATTAGCCGCTGGACGTGTACGTGTGCCGCGATTTCTCTTCTGGTACGTGGAAAGCGAAATAATCTCGGGGAGAAAGAGGTTTTCCCATGGTAGCCTAGCGGAAGGTTCACGGGCCGCCCTATGGAAAGGCGGTCTCTAAATATTTAGAGTAGCCGCCACGTAACACGTGTTTCCTCTCATAAGCGCGTCCGTTTCGGAATTTCTTTATTGTTAACGCGTAGCTTGGAAATATACACGGTGTGTATATTTTCTAGACCCTATCCGGCTACGATTCTGTTTACCAGCGTGAAATTCGCCGAGATGGCGAATGCGCGGTGCAGGTAGAGTCGGTTGGCGGTCCCGGGTCGGAAACTTTCGTCAGATTCTCATTAGGTCAACGTAATTACCACACGCCCGAAACAACCTGTATTGTCACGGTTCGCATAAACCAATTACGACACGACTGTTTAAGGAAACAATGGCATCGTGCAACAGCGCGATCATTGGTAAGCGACTATGGTTCCGTCCAGTGAAAGCTTCGATATTTCCTACCAAAAACGGAAGGTGCCATTTTCGCGGCTAGAAATCCCTTACGTAATCAACTTTAATATCACTGCGCAACGATCGCGAATAGAATTCGTTATTAAACGACTGTTTGTTGAATTTCGACTGGCCCGTGCGGCGCTTTCGTCATACGGTGTGGCGTGAAAAAATTCATTTCTACGCGATGTGGTTCTACTACCTTTCCTTCCATTCTAAACGGAAACGACCCACGTAGTTGGCTGTAACAAGCGTATCTGAACTTTCCTCTGGAACGCGCGAGAATTCTCGATTCTAGATTCTCCGACGCGCCCTGCAGAGGTGTATCGTCGCGGTCATTAACGAGCCGTGTGCCGCTCTAATTAAAACGGTCGAACGCTCGTTAATAATCGGCACGAAGCGAGGTATGGAGAGGAAGAGATGGCGGGTAAATGGTATTTCTTCCGACACGAGGTAGCCTAGCCTGGCGAATTTCAAGGCCCGAAGGCTTTCCTCGCGACCGGTAGGCCTTGGTTTCATTCTAATTTCCGGATGATACGTCGTTTAAGGTCGGAGATAGCTGGCGCTCGAGGGGCTCAGCCTACCGCGCCATTCATCATCGCGGCTCCAATTAAAGCGCCTCCAGCTCGCGGTCGTTCATTCGTTAAGGCTGCTTTAAGAGGATTTTAGAGTGGAACATTCTCCTCCGTATCATTACCTTCTGCTGCTCCGCGATGCATTATGGCGATTGTCCATTCCGGGGATTACCAGGTCCTCGCGATGCCGCGACACGAGCCAGCAGCCCCCCGGAATGTCGCTGTCGTCGCTGTCGTCGCGAATCCTCGTGATTTCGGTAATACCGAGTTGGACAAACGGGCGGACGTGTTGGAAAAGGGAAGCACGGGAGGTAGATTTGCGCTCGGACACGCTCTGCTTCTGTTCTGATGTATTACCCAGGCCGCATATTGCAAACGCATCAGCCGCGCTCCATTATAATTTCAATTAAGAACCTTTGCTTTACCCGAGTCGTAAACACGATTTCGTTTACTCTACGTCCTCTCTCTTGATTACCTCCGCCTAGCAGGAAGGCGGAATAATAACTCGGAATATAATATCGGTTGGACGAGCCGCGTACAAATGACTCGTTTAAGAGACGGTCGTCGATCGAGGTATCAACGCTCTTGCTGGATACTGAGAGCACCGACCAGGCTTCTTCCTCTTCTTCCTCTTCTTCCTCTTCTTCCCTTCCACACCACTCACTGCCGCAAGGAACAGGACGAGTCAATAACTATCGAGCGATAAACTGCTGCCTTCTAATCAATGTCCGTCTAGCCATTCGTTAGCGAAACTACGCGATAAAATCGATAGGCCTGCATCCAGACAAGAGCAAAGAGCGCCATGTGGGCTATCGGGCACAGCTGTCAGCTCCCTACGCCGGTATATCCTACTCCTTTAAGCTTCTTTCACAACACCGGCTCGATAACCCTCTGTATCGCTCTATTATCTTCCGGCAGGCACTCTCCTACACACGGTGTGAAATTCCATCCACGTTGATGATGAATATTCAACCAGCCCAAACGGCGACGCGTTAATACCATCCGTTATACCAAATATGATTTACAAGGATAGGCGAATGTCGGAGGGGTGGGAAACTGGAGCAATTGTTCCTACAATTGACCACGGTTTTTACGTTATCGGCACGGTGAGATCCATACGGGCGCGCGGAATTGGGTTACCTCTAGCGATAATTTGGCATTGAGCCATAATTACGTTGCCTTGGTAACTGGAAAGATCCGTTTTATCGAGCGTTTCCTCGCGATTCGCCCGTGAGAGGCGGTCGAGCGTGTAATTAAGCCGTTGCAAACGAAACTTTGAGCGCGTGGATGTAGAGGAATTTCTTCGATACTCGGAGAGAACTCGGAGAGAAACGCGTAGCCGGGTTAAGGTCGGCCCGTAATAGTCTCGTGATTCATTCATGCGAGCTATCGATCGCGACGGGTACTCGCTCGCGTGCCACCGCTTTTACGTGACTTTTCGCCGCCGTGTGCATCAGCCCTTAGGATGGACCGGTGCATAATGGGTCGAGTGTTCTCCTTTTCAGTGAGTCAGAAGGCCCGGACGACGTCTGCCAAAATATTGTAGTCGCGGCCGCGCGCACGCCGCTGCAACTCCCAGCCTTTAACCAGCCGAGACAATGACGTCATTCAGTGGAAAGGGACGATAAGGAGTCTGAAGGCGACGCAGAGGTGGGATATTAAAATCCTGATTCATGCGTCGACCACCCTGCACAAAGACCGAAAAATATATGCAGCTGTTCGTTGACAAACAGGTTTTTTTTCTTCCTCTGGATGCATTGCGGAGAGATGAGAATAGAGAAAGGGAGAGAGAGAGAGAGAGAGGGTTTTTCGAGTTTTAATTCGTCGGATAGTCGTAGACGTTTGTCCGGACGTTCAACCGTAGTTCTCTCTGCGCGGCGAGAACCAGACACGGAAAGTACACCAACGCCGGCTAATCTCTTCGACAAACACCCTCGGAGGTGCGAAGCGAACGAGTGCAGAACTCTCGAGACGAAACAATGACGCGCGCGAACGAGAAATCGATAGCGCGTTTCGACGTTTCGACCTTTCGAGTTGCACTCGTGATCCACCTCGTAATAACGATGAACGACTAAGCTCTTACAACTCCGCCATTCAAGTTTCCTCGTCGAGGCAGACACCGAATTTCACGATATTTTCCATCCTCTCGCCGCTCTATGCTAATTCTCTCTCGGCTTTCCAGCGAATTCAAAGAGAAAAATGCAAACCAGGTCCCGAGCGACCGGACGTTTCTCTTCCTTGAAAACTGTCCTCCCTCCTTTGTCTCGTCCAGCCACGTACCACCGCTTCCCCAAGGTTTTCTTCCTCCCCTGGAATCCCGGCTGGACTTTCTCGGAAAGGTTCAACGCGTCCCTTTATGGGATGTTCATTTGGTCGCGCTGCCACTTCAGCAGACCAACCGGCAACCCTTGTTAGGAGAAACTGGCATCAAGGACACCGCTGGTCTCGCCTCTTACTTCGTCCAGCCTCGTTCCGAGTTATGTTCTTGCTACGACCTGATCCGATGAAGATATTCCTCCGCTCCACTCCGTTCCGTTCGTCCCAGTCGCGGAAACAATACCGCATCATCCACGTTTTCGTCCATGCCAGTAGCTTAACAGTCTCTCAAGGCTGCTTTAATTCTCAGCCACTGCGCGCCAGGGTTACCGAGGGCGTCTCCGCGAGTGTCGGGGCCAGTCCAGTTCGCGGAAATCCTAACGAAGCCTCCTTACTTTGCAAACCTCTTCGATTTCTTCGTTGCGTCCTCCTTCATTCCTAACGCGTCGCCTCCCCGTCGAACATTCGTAGGGGGACGAAATGGGCACGATGTCCCTCGCGAAGAAGCGTTATATTTGGCTCTAGGCTAAGGAACGAATGTCTGCGAACGCGATCTTCCTGGTTTTATAAGAGAGTGACCCCACTCCGTAGCTTGGTCCTCGAGTGCGGGTAGCCTCCTCGAGATCACTTCTATCTCGATACCCGAGCCAGCCGTCTAAACATCCGCATCCGCCCGTGGTCCTGGAATTTCATCCATCTCTTCCGAGAAATCGGACGAGGAAGCTATCGTTCGCCGAAACACGAACGTCATCGATGAAACGTTCCAGCCGCGTTTAATCGAGTGTAATCGGATAATTATGCGCAACGTTTACGCCAGGAGGAACGTTTCCATGCGTGGCTCGTAATCGAATCGGGTGAAACTGCGATGAAGTACAGTTACGCTTTTCATTAAACCGTTTGCTAGCTCGCTCGCGCGGTCTCGTTAAGCGAAAGTGTCGGAGGAATGGTTTAAATTTGAAGGCGTTCCACGCGGCCTGGCGTCCTCCCGCTGGCCGACGAAATCACGACCGTCGACGCTGCTGTCCCTAATTGTCGTCAATTGCTGTCAATTGTCGGGCTGACCCTCCTGCGACCAGCTGCAATTTCCAGCTAGTTCGGCCGTCATCGTGCTCGTTGGTCGCGCAAAATCGTTGTGCACGCGCTGCGAGCTCCTTCTCTCCGCTCTCGCATATAATTAACGCGGCGATCGTTGGCGTGCGTGCACGCTGTTGTAATAGACCTGGACGGTTTCCTTTCGCTGCGCGTGCATCGCGATGCAACGATCGGAGAGGGACACGGATCGAAATACTCCCGGTAAATACCGCGATTTCAGCCTCCTCCTATTCTCTATGTTCGATAGGAAAGCTCGGTTGAGAAGTAAGGCCACGGATTGCCGATTAATTAACGACGAGCTATCGTACGCGGATTACTCGCCGGTCGGAATCAACGTAAATAGCTGGGAGCAGGTTGACGGAAGGGAACGTACGGGTTTATCCGCGAAACAGAGGCTGCTAGCTCGAAACGGCGCGCCCAAAAGCGTAGCAGACTCGTTCTTAATAAACCGTGAAACAATCCTAATTACGGTGTTGCTACGGGGCAGGAACGCGGCTGGAACACGGGGTGTGGTGACGCATTAAATTAGCATCGCATTTCCGGCACGAACTCTCCACGGCTAGAGTGGTCGATTCACAGCGGAATATATCCTTCTTGGCGGAGGTGGAATTTTCCAAGGTGGAATCGTTGTCGATTTTCTTATGGTCGCGCGATATCGGAACGACTAGTGGCCGCGCTTGCGGCCGCGCTTCGACCGCGCTTGCGACCCGCTTAAAACAATGCCACGAAATCGATCATGGAAGGCATGCATCAACGCGTATGCATTATGCATCTCCGGAACCGCCCTAATCGCTTCGACATCGCTGCCCTCGGCGTTCCTTTCCCGCGAGCATTAGCCTGTACGCATCGCCACGCAAATTGCATCGTGTACACACGCCCGGTTGCGAGTGGCTCGCTCGCTCGCTCTGTTTACCATTTTCGAGCGAACCTGCGGTTAAGAAGCGTGGGCTAAAACGCGGAGAAACTCGGGCTGCTGGGAAGGAAAAAGCATAAAAAAGGGCAGGGTATAAGGCGGCTGGTCGAAACGCGGCGCGTTGGTTCGGTAGGGCGACCGATGGTGGGGACTCGGGCAGATGTTTGGTCCATGGCACGAGGGCTCCAGTCCCCCATGGGGTGCCGTGCCATAAACTACCCTCCACCGGCGATTCTTTCGCGTAGGCAGTAGCGATGCTAACGCCGCGACAACAATGGCCTCCGCGTTTCTGCCCCTTGTGAGCCAGCCTTAAGGGCCACGTGACACGCGAGAAACACGCATTTTCACGCAGACAGAGGTGCACGTGGACGCACACAAAGGCTGGCAGAATTCGCCGGGGACTCCTTCGAGTCGTATATCGAGGCTCGCTTCTTCCACCACGTGGTCGAGGCTCCGGTGCTCGTCGTGGAAGACGAGCAGCGTCTGCCGAGAATCCTCGAGAATCGGCTGGTGGAATCTTCCGATTCCGACTGCAGACGACGCGCCTTCTTCTATCGTGAATCATCCGTTCTGCTCGCGCGTGTGCCAGCTACAAGCCAAGTGTTGCCGCGTCCTACCTACGACTCAGCCTTCCCGTAATTACTCCGGATTTATCGTCCAACCGGTTGTCAATGGTGTGCGCGAGTGAAGTACCAAAGGAGATCGCGTTTCTTTCGGTACCATCGGGGTAATTTCCTCGAGGAGTGCGCGCTACGCCAAGGGGTCGATCTCGCGTGTTGTGCAGCTCCTGGCAGCTCCCCGCTGCAAATTCGATCTGGCCAAAGAGAGAAGGGATGTCGTTGAAAGCGAACCGCGCTCGAGTGCGTTTCGAGAGGACGTTTAACGCTTGAGCGTGGCGGTCTGCGTGCACCGAACGCATCAGCTGCGTAGGATCGAGGAAATCGACGTTAGACCATGATGCCGTTCCCTGAGATCGACCAGCACGCGCCGTCACACGAGCGCCACTCCTGTTGACTCGTAAGTGTGAACACCCTTTGTCGGCTATCTTCCAATGTACAGCAATTTTCTCCCCGTTAAGCGGTCCGGACAATTGCCAAGAGGATGTGGATCATTTTTTCATCGTGGCCATGCGAAAAATTGCGACGAATTTCTTTCCCGAGTCACTTATCCCCGCTATCGGCCGCGATATCGCCGCGTATCGCCGGAAGCGCGAATATCCTTGCCTACAATAGAAATAATTAGCTATCGGGCTAATTTGTACGCGGCGGGAGGATCGGTAACGTTTGTCCGGAAGTGGACGAGTCACCGATCCGTATCTAGCAAGCATCATCGAGTTTCACGATGCTGTCACACCGGAAAATACCGCAAGTCAGACGCGATATGCCGCGAGACGAACCATTTCCAAGCGTTCCGCTAGACCACCGCCGCTGATCCTCTCGATCCGGCCAGTATCGTTGACGCGTTGTCCAGTTGCCGCGGACACGTGATACACGTGCAACGCGGAATTCCGTTCTCCTCTCTTCTCTCTCACTCTGGCCCCGTCCACCGCCAGAGTCGCTTCTCGTTTTTACGTAACCCAACGACCAGGAAGATGACGAGGATCCGATGTTGCGTTAATTAACGATCCTGCGCCATCTCTCTCTCTTTCTCCACGGCTCGTGATGGAGCATGAAAACGAAAGTGGCTGGACACCGGATCGGTTTCGACGATGCCGGAAACGAAGATGGTCCGATAGATTGTCCGATAGAGACGGAAAGGTGTCTCGGGGACTTTGGCCGATTTCTTTTTTCTCCCGAGCGTCGTTGCGATCTGAGTTTCCCTCGTGGATGTTACGAAAACCCATCAATGCGGTGGGACATGGTTCTTCGTTTAGTCGTTTCCCGATCCGCGCTTCTCTCTTACGAAACGGACCTTTCGGGGTAAAGAACATTTGCCGCGTTTCACCTGGTCGCGGGAATATTATCGCGAACGAGGATCGAGCGTTTGAAATAAGCGGATAAATGCGATCATTTGGCTGAATATCGAGCGATTTACCAAGGTACAACTAATCGGTCGATTATACAGATTATACGATTGGAATCTCAGTGCCAATTAATACCATCGGAGTATGCTAGTGGAGGAAACCTGTCGCGTACACTTCCTTCATCGTTTACGCAACCGAACGGTCGGTCGTTTCTTCCCTTTTCCCGTCATGTCTATCCACGTTTACGCGCCTCGATTATAAATCTGTCACGGCGTCGCTTTCTACGAACGAGTACGCTCGATCGAGAGTCATCTCGGTCGAGGGCTTCTTCTGTTAGGGACACGTGTTCTTGTTTCAGGGAATCGGCATGGAAAGTACAAGTTGCTACGGCTGCCTGAACCACTTTCCCACCTCGTCACAGTCAAGGTTAGACCGACGAATGTTTAATGGATTTAATATCGACCTTGTTTCTTGTGTTGCTCCTTCTGGTCAAACGGCTTCGGTCCAGCCGCGCGCTGTTCGCCAAGCTACGTCGGAAATTAGAGAAAGGTTCGTTACAGTTTCTAATCGATCAGATGATTAGATCCACCTCGCGATTCAACGTTTCGAGGTTAACGCGTGGCCTGGAAACAGCCTCGGAGCAGCATCGTCGACAAAAACCGAATGGCAAAACATTCGTGTCAAAGTAGCGCCGGGGCACGATAAAAAGCTAGACAGATGGACGCGCGTACCGATTTATGTTCCCAACTAAATTCAAATCATTAGAGGAAATGTTAAATTCCGCGTTACTGTCCATTAACAAGATCCAGTTTTCGCTGGAATTTATGGCTGTTATTAGATCGTGGAAGAAGCGAGATCTTCGGCGAGATATTTATTTAATGAAGCTACTTATTTCGTAGACTCGAACGAGATTAGAGCCGGGGAGACGAAATTTCAGCTGGGAACGAATGAATTCTCGTTAAATACCTCTAATTGCTCTCTGCTTCGAAAGCTGCTAATTGGCTGGAAGGAAGCCATGAATCAATGGTCGAACCGTTTGTCCGTTATCCAGCGTCGCTTCTTCTATAGTTTGCGAATCCCGAGGCTCGCGAGATAGTAGCGTTATCGGTTTGGTCGTGTGCCTGGCGTTGCCGAAAATTTTCGAGTGGCTCGGCAAAACACGGGAACATGCGGTGGAAGTGGTGTGGTGGCAGTGGCAGAGAGGCCAAACAGTCGGACGTTCTTTATCGTCGAATGTCAAGAGCATCGTGTATCACGAATGAGTTTCTCTTGCTTGACGGCACGAGACCAATGGAACGAACGTGCTATACGAGAAACCTTGGCTCCAACAGTTACAATTAAACACGACGATGTTCGCAACACGGAAGCGATTCTTTTCGATATAAATTATCGGCCTACGTGCCGCGGTAATGACCAGCTTCTAACGAAGTGTAGCTTCTCGTTGCTTTTACAACGAATAAGCGCCGCTTCTCTCCTATTGGACACTCTCTAACGGTAAACTTATTTCTAATTCGCTGTTCCCTGTCCTCTTAAATATCCTGCTGGAGCGTTCGAGCAGGCCGCGTATCGATTTAGAAATTTTGTTAATTTTCATTTGGATTTCACTCGGGGCGGAAATAGCTGGCAGGAGAAAAAGAGAAGGAAGAGGGGAAAAAAATACAGACGTTTCGGAGTACATCTAACCTAAGTGGTACTAGGAGCAATGGCTACTCCAAGACACATTGTGAAAGTGGTAACGCCTCGAGCTGATAGCGCGAGCAGCGCTATCGTTTTTGCCCGTCAAAGTACCGTAAACTGTCTTTTTTTTTTCCTCGACGCGTGAAGAAATTGCCGGTGAAAAATGCGATGTCGCAAAAAAAGCTGGCATGAGTAATAAGCGATCGCCTTAATGACTGCCTCATTTGAACAGCCGTCTTCGTTCTCTTTTTTATTTTACTTCATTTCCTTTTTTTTTTTCTTCCTCTTTCTTTTTTTCCTCTCTTTTTTTCGTATTCCACCAACGAAGCGAAGATGACGGCGGTCGTCTCGTCTTTGGAGGCAGGCTCGCGAGCTGGAATGCGCTCGCGATTTTTCAGCTGTCAAAACGCGGAACAGGTCCGAATTTTGCTCGCTCCATCTTCTCGCCGCGTAGCTCTACGATTTTATCGAACCAATCGCAAACGACTAGGATCATCAAGCAACCGAGACTGGTTTTCGTTAAACGGAACTCTGTTTACGAAGCTTTAGTGGTCGGTACGAGCGATTCGCGCGGAATGCGAAGTAAAATAAGCTCGTAGGGTGTCCGAAAACAGACGGAGGAAGAGGAAATTCGGCGAAAGCTTTACCGATCGTGGTTAAAGAAGAGGCTAAACAGGAGAGAAACGTGAAAGTGCCGAAAGAAACGAGGGAAACGTGGTCGAATGGCGAGATGTAATCGGGATTTCCGCTAACGTCCTCTCCCATTCCCGTTCGTTTTCACGAGTGTCTCCTAAAATCGCGAATGCGAATAGCCAAGGGAAAGACGGTGGCTCTGGCTGCGGCTGGACGGCGAAAAAGCGGAATGAAGAGGGACAGCCGCGAAGCATGGGAGGAATAACGAATGCTTGAACTGGTGCCAAGATGTTGCACGCGGTAGCCTGGCTGTCGTGGGGGAATCCGAAGAAGCGACGGGACTTGGCGATTGTCCGATAGATTCTTCCCGACTGGAGAAATTATCCGAATTTGGCGACCGGTGTTGGTTCATTGAATCGAGAGACGCGTAGAACCGGCAGGGAGAATATAAATCTTGCTCTATCTGATCTCTGCTCCTCCGAGGATTTGTCTCGCGTCTCTCTCGTCCCGTGTAATATATTTGTAATGCCTTGGAACACCGGTGTCGCGGCGTAGTATCGGACGGATTCATCGTTGGCCGGTCCGTCGAAATTTCTGTTCGGATCGATAAGCGGACGTTGAACAGGAGGGAGCGGAGGATTGCCAGTTCCGGCCTATTCTCCGCGGGCTAATTACCTCGTTATCATACGCGTGGCTGCTGCGTGTAAGCAAAGACCGATTCGGAACACGCTAACGCAAGGCTAGGGAAACTCTGGGCTGTCAGGTCATCAGCTGGTGTTATTTGCTCGATCCGACAGCAGCCCGGACGTACTGGCAGCGATCCAGTGACTAGGGAACAGAGGTAATCGTACACCGTCCACGCTCTGGCCTGTGTCATTCGAGTTCTTTTAATTAAATCATCGCCGATGACGAGACGTAATGGCGAGCAGGGAACGAGGATCGATCGCGAATCACCGTAGGGTCAAGCCAGTCTGTTCTAAACGAAGATCAATCGTCCTCTCCTCGTGGCGTCGGCTTGAATTTCACCGTGGCTCGTTTCCTTTCCTTCTTGTTTACCATACCAGACGAATTCGTCTCCCTGCGCTCTATATCACGGAGTGGTGCTATTATTGATTTCGTCTGGGCCTAAGGGTTTCGTGCTCCACCCACGAGAAGCACGATTCCTCGCTCGTGTGTGTCGAGTGACTCACCGGTGAGATTCAGCCGCGAATTAGCCGCGTATTTCGCGCAAACCCGTGAAAAAGCACGGTCGAAGATAGAGTCTGGCTTATCCTGGGTTGACTCGTTGGCGTTGGCTGACTTTGGTATCGAGTGCTGGGAGAATTTCAGCTAGATCTCTCGGTTCGTCGTAATTCTCCAAGGAGAAGAGATAGGAATTTTTCCGGTGCTCGGAAGAAAGCTCGGGTGGTATTCCGATATAGCGCGAGTTCCACGTGCCACGTAGTTCCATAAACGCGGTAGAAAGTGGGTTTGATAAATGCGAATCGCGTGGTTGTGTACAGATAGATACGTCGAGCCTCGGGATAATCGCGACCGCGTACAGGAACGAATTAATTTAGCACGCGTCCACCGGTAAATTCGCCTTTTCCCACGAGCGCGTTCGTAGCTGGATTCCTGGCGCGATCAAGAATTCAAGTTCAACGGGATACGGAAGAAATGGAGAAACAGGCGAGCGACGATGATCTATCGGCGCGGAGCGTGGCTTATCATCTCGGGTTGGAAAGTTTCCGGTAACGCGCGCGCCCAGTTCTCCGTTGCTTCGCGCCAATCGGCAAATGTGATTTATTATTTCGCGATTTCGCGACACGGGACTGGGATCAGCTTATCAGCCACTGCTCCGATCTCGCGGTGCAACCTATCATCGGCACAGCGAAGCGCTAGAGAAATACCGGCTTGCGTACCGCGACTGCTTAAGCAGGCCTTCATGCGTGAAATTTTCGTTTCTCCTCGAAACGACGGAAGAATGCAACAAGAGGAAACGGAAGGAAAAATCGGCCGGTCAAGATAGGCGATTTATCGTGGTAGTACAGGGGAAAAATCCCGACCCACTGACCCACTAGGATAGATAAGAGAGTAATCGAGTAGCTCGCGAATCGAACCACTCCTATTCCCGACGACCAGTTTCCCTCGGCCACCAGCCGATTAATCCATTCGCGCCTCTCTTTCCTCCAATTTTCTTCCATCCGCGCGCTCCATCTAGTCTAGATTCTTCCGGCTGCCGTGCCCCTGTCGCGAAACACCTTGACCGCCGCTATTCGTCACCGATAATCGGTGAAAACAGCCATCTTTCGTACCACCGCGTGTTCCGATTTCTTTCACCCGAGATTCAGGCTACTATACTTTGCCGGCTAATTAAGAACGCCTATAGAGCGGAAGTCGGACCCTGACTTTGAAGGCGAATAAAAGCCATCGAGCGAATTTTGCGCCGTGCTCGTGAATACTGCTCGATATCTCGCGGAGATCTTTCTCCAGCCAGTCGAGTCGAATATTCGTTGTGGCAAATTATCCCGAGCGTTCGACTAGGATATTCTGGTTTTTCCCGAACGCGCGTACAAACGGAGCCGTCTGTACGGCGACTTACGTGCCATGAAATCGCAATTAACCGCTGCAGAAAGGCCAGTCACGAAAACAATGCCAACGAAGCAACGATCACGTAGATCCTCGTAGATCGACCTTTCGGGACGCCGGTCGAATCGGAAATGTGTCCCCCGCATCGGAATCGAGCACCGTTAAGGCCGCTCGAGTCCGCTAAATATATTCTAAAATACTCCCCAGGTCAGTGTGCCACGGTTTTTTATCGAGCAACAGGTGTACAAACCGTCGCGGTTCTTTCTCGCGAAACAATCGAACATTCCTGTCCGCGTTGTTTCCGTAAATTCGTGGCCCGCTGTGGGTCTCGCCGACTACGTTTCCAATTTCCTTTCGCTATACACCCCTGCTCCGAGAGAATTTATGCAAGGAAAACGCGGTCAGAGCTTAGCCCGAAATGGGTCCGTCGCCATCGACTCGCCGGACAAAAAGCCGAGGTCGCGCAGAAGCCTCGGAATATCTTGAAATTACGAGCGGCATTTTCTACGCGTTTCCGTTTCCCGTGCCGCTGTCGCTTATTACGGTCATTTCCTTCCGAGTCGCTGACCACGATTTTCGCGTCGATACTCGGTAACCGTGTTTCCTCGAGCGTTCTTGAACCTTGATAGAGGTAGCCGTGCGAGCACGCCTCGCGCTGCAAGCTCGATCGACGAACCTAACTACGTACGTCTTGCCACCGATTCGAGTAATTTTCTACGGAATCGATAATCCCCAGTGTAGAGGTTGCATAAACGTTGCATAAACGTGACTCTGGTCGATGTAGAGCATAACTGTGCTCCGGTGCGATCTTTAGAAACGCGTAGACAGCTAACGGTTGTTTGCTCTGAAGTGTAACAGTCTGTTTGACACATGTAAATCCGTAATATCTTATCCACGGAGCATCGTGTCGGACAAAAGGCGCGGAACGTGCTGAAAATGGTTAATAGCCGGGAAAAACGAGGAGAAGGTGGCTGGCCGGACATTGGGTGTCCGCGAAATCAGCACAGACGGCGACGGAATAACGAAATAACGAAATAACTACTGAATGAGCCCACGCGGCGGTCTGGACGCCCACACTCCGCGCAGCAGGCTCCCTCGATCTCCGGTAAACTCACCAATTATCTTCCTTTATTGCGATTTAACCGACGACAGCCTTATTTTCATCGACGTTTTGCCTTTCCTTTGATCCCGAGCGATAAACGCGCGGTAAATAAACGATAAACGACAAATTTCCGAAAGTTTGGCGAAATTTACCGATTCCCGGAATTAAACGACGTAATAATGCAACGCGGTATCGCGTGTGTCGTCCGGTGTTCTAAAAGCCAAAAGGCCGAGAGAGAAGGAAGCGGGGAGCGGGAAAGGGAGGTCCAACTTAACGGGTCTTTCTCAGTAGGTCGATACGTGCAGTAGTTGACACCGATTAGGACCTCGAAATACGCATGTACCGCGGGTGTACGTGTAATCGATCCGTAATAAAAACCCACGTAGAACTTTGTCGAAGTTTAAAGCAAGTTGGAAGAACTCGGGGCTTGCGCGTTCTCGTTGCACTTTCCATAGCTCGGTCTGTCTTCTCTGGTTATCGGAAACTTGGGCGAACGACGCAGCAACTATGCTCGCAAGTTATTCCGTAAATTTCCCGTCTTCCGGGAGCTTGCCGAAGAATAAAAGACAAACTCTGAGCGTAGCACATGGCCCGTGCGATCGAAATCGGCCACCGGCCAAAAGACGAGCTGCTTTCCAAATGTCGATGGTACGCATTCCGCTTGAAAATCGCCTTATCTCGTATGGTAGTCTTTCGAAGCACGCCAAGTGCACCACTTAAGCAGCAAGCTGTACCGCTCACGCGTGTTCAAGATTGCCGCTTCGAGTCGCTCACTTCGCGTATGTAGTGGGTGGTCCTCTGCATCCACGTTACATCCAGGTTGTGTCCAGGTTGCATCCAGGTTGCATCCAGGTTGCAGCGGGAAAGGTGAAACGTGGACGGAGAATTTACGAGATTATCGTCTCTTCCACTCGCGTCGAATCGCTTTGGTATCGCGGTTTCCGTTTTTCCAAGTCTCGTTGCCCGCCTGTGCGGTCATCCGAGTCATCGAGAAACGCGTGACAAGTGTCGGCGAACGTCGTGAATTTAAACAAGCATCGGTTATTACCGTCGGTCAGTCAGTCCGCGTGCCAGCGTGCAAAATCTTTGACCAATGCCATTTCTCTCGACTAACAGTCGCTCGTTAATGGTTCATTGTATTAAGATTACGCTGGGTTACAGCAGCGGTTTCTTTCGACCAATCTCTTTCTTTTTTACGAATTTACGCTGGACACGTGCACGGTGAACCGTACGAAACCTTTGGCGCCGGACGCGAACACTTCTCTTTTTCTCCCAGAGTTCGCGAATCGCGACTCGCATGACCATCGGTGCGATCGACGTGGCAAAATGCAATTTCTGTTTAATACGAAGACGCTATTAAGCAATTGCCTTAACCGCTTCGTATCTATTCAAGCGCTAATTTCTACTTCCTTGCGGTGCACGCTGGTCGATAAAATTAATCGCGGTTATTGCTGTTTGCGTGGTTAATTACGGGACCGTGGAATCGTACGCACGAAGAAAGAAGGTATTCTATCGACGAACGGATAATCCGGCTTTATCCCCGGAGTATAAAAATGTTCTCGTAAATTGTCGGTCGTGGAAAAAATACGCGTGGTCTTCGCGAGGTAAAGGTGAACGAGAATATTCATGGATCGCAGGAAGTGCTAATGAGATTCGTCTAATTAATTTAGTCGACGTATAGTCGTAAACGACATTCCGGGTAATTCTAATTTATTCGATTGGTCGTTTAGAACCGCGCGTATATATACGGTATATCCCGGGTTCGTTATAAATTCCAGGTGTTTTATGAAATCTCCGAGACATCCGTGTCACGCCGAGCCGCTATCGAGAAACCCTTTCGATCCTCTAAACTCGGCGACTTTTTCACACAGACACATAGACCATTGGATGGTCGACCGTTTCGAATCTCGATGGAAATGCGAGGTCCCGTCACGCGAGTCGAAGCTTAATGGCGTCGCTGCTAATCGATCTGGTCGACTCGTTTGGCCGTGTTATCGCTGGAATGCGCGTAAAGGCGCGGGCTAGTACCACCTTACCAGCATTACCGGTGAAAACCAGCCCGGAGAAACCTTCCTCTCCGTCCACCTTCGGCGTGCCGCGTTTCCGCGAGCAATTCCCTCCTCTCAGTTGCTTACAAGGCCGACGCTTGATCCACGCGCTTTTCCCGTGAAAAGTTGGCATAATTCGCTCCGACGCAGGACGTCGAAGACACGGAGAACGTTGTCCCATGGATAAAAGGAGATCTCTGCCGGGATGGTGTAGACTGGATGGCGTATCGAATCGCTGGAGGCACGTCAGGTTTCGTAGGCATCGAGACGTCGCGAGGAGCGATCGGAGCGAACGATGCGGACAATTTGGAGGCAATAAACCTCGGGTTGCCGTTCGCGGCGCGTTCAAAGCGTAATTTGCGAACTGCGCGTCCACTCGATTCGAATTAACTCGATTGAAATGTCGGCGGGGCTCGGTGGACCACCGCGGCGAAGAATGTGCCGAAGGCCGGTGGTGATCGGGCACCGAGTAGCAGCCCTCCTCCTCCGCCGTGGAAACAGGAAAAAATCCCGCGATCACGTTCGTGCGTCTCGTTTTACCGGGAGAAAAACCAGTCGGTCAGCGGCAAGAAGAGACGAGAATGCATTCCGTTGCAAGGCTGTTGTCGGTCGACAGGCAAACAAGGACGATTTCTTTCCACATCGGCGTCCTCAGCATCCTAATTCGAACGGGGAACGAAACTCGGCGGTTCTTTCCGCCATGAATCTTGCCTCGGCCCCGTGGAAGGCTTGCGCTTCTCGTGATTCCAGAGCACGTGGCACGCGTCCACCTATCGCGAGTTGGTTCCACGGCTGACGACTGGTTGGCCGCTTTTTACCTCCTGTTCTACCTGCTGCCCGTTTAAGTACAACGTACACGCAATCGTACTTGAGCTACCAAAAGTCCACGGAAACCGATCGGGCTTCTAACGTAAGAGAAAATCCCAGGAATTTCCCTACCTCTTCTGCATGCGTCCATAAACGCTCTCGTCTTCCGTTCCCCTCTCTCCTTCCTTCCTCGCGCTTGCATTTTCCCCTATTTGGCTGCCGTGCCTCTCTTTCCTCTTCCCCGATCTCTTTTCTTTTCCCGAAACGCCTCGATTTCGCCGCGATTTTAACCGATTTCCTCGCTTCCGTCGTCTAGAGCATCCGCGGAATTCGCGAGGACGTCGCTCGATTCCAGGTAGTTTGATCCATCGCGAAATTACGAAATCTTCGCGCGCGTACGTGCCTCTTCTCGCGTAGATTTGTCACGCGATTTCCCCACGAGGCCAACAGATTTACGCCGAAATGTGGATTCACGGAAGGGAAAGAGTTAGTTGTACCGCGTGCCTCCTCCATTTCTATCCCAAATAACGCACGAACGTTCCGTGGCCGCGAGAACGATATTTCAAGCAGGTATCTTTATCGGCTCGTGAAGGATTTTCGCCTGGGATACGTTTGCCTCGCTGACAAATTACGCATTCGCCTGCACCCGGCCGCGTATAAATATTCATTCATCGCGGCCCGGCAGAAACTCGAAAAGCGCCGAGTCGCGTAAAAATTTGGGTCGTTCACGCCCATCCCGACCGACTTAATCTCCAAGCGTCGAAAGCTTTAGCCCGGTGTGCAACCAGCGAAAAGTATTCGGCCGAGCAATAAAACTTTATCGACGCGAACGCCTCAACCCGCGCGTGTCGTTAAATCCGGTATTCGAATTTGCGCCACACGCTGAAGCGAATCCACTGCTTGTATACGTAATTCGGTTTAAGCGATATCGCACCGATCCAGCGAAATCGGCAACCTCTCGTCCCGCTTATCACCGCAATTACGATAAATTCTTTCTCTCCTGGAGTCATCGAACCTTTCCTCGACAAACCGTCGTTTCTTTAGAACCTAGAACCAACTAATGAGAATGGAACGGTGGAAAAGCGTCAGAACGCAACGACGATGCCAGATGTGCCAGGCATTCCCGGTCGATGCTCCATATTCTTCCGTTTCGGCTATCTTGGGTCGATATTTCACCAAGGGGTCGTCCGTGCTGCGAAACGGGGCCTTTTATGTAGTTTAGTTGTAACCGGAGAGTCGCAGGGCACACTCGACATTTTCGTCGCGTCCGTAGCTTCGGGTTTTTCCATTCTCATCTTTTTATTCTTCGCTATACATTCGTATACGTCGAATAGACCGAGTTGGCGAGGAAAAGTTGATATCGTTTGGAATAAAGTATAATGGATAAAGGATAACGGCGCTGGCAGCGCAGGCTAATTTTAGCAGAGATGCCCGAAACCTGTTCACTTCCGCTAATGCCAGTTCCGCGCATTACACGTCGAACAATATCGGTCGGATGGCCAGGCGTAGATTAAGGTATCCGTGCTGAACAGTCCCCGGAGCACAAGTAGGCCCCCCTTCCTCTACGGGGGCCAGCCGGGAGGCCTCTGTGTGCACCTGTGCAGGTTGAGAGGTGTTGTGTTTTCACCTGGCAGTTCAACCTACAATCGCGAGCAAGAAGGTTCCGCAGCCGCGATCCTCTCGCGTTCTATGCTCGCCACGAGACGTCGCGTCGCGTCTTCCACTCGCTTTTCGCTTCTCGTCGTTATCCTCGCGATTCTTCCTTCGACTTTGAATCGGTCGGTGAATCGACGGAAGAGAATGAAAGGAGAATCGATTCGGAAGACGGAAAGGATGTCGTGACAAGGAAAGGAGAAGAGATAGTATTCGCTCTGTGGCCAGTCAAAGTTATTAAAATAATTGCCGGAGGAGAGAGAAAGATATCGGATGAGAAGTTGCTCGGCCGGGAGGAGCGACTGGATGAGCAACGAGGGGCTCGATTCCAGCCCAGAGTCTTCGTGAAACCGTGGATTAATTAAGTCGATTAGTGGCTTCTTCGATGGAGCCGGCTCCGTAGAAGTTTCCACGCGATCCGAACTACGATTTCTCTCTAGCGAATGAAATCGAAGACCGGTGAAATTAGTCGCGGAAACCTTGTGTACCAGCTTGTTAGGCGGAACATTTCGCGTCGGTTTAGTTGCATCCGTGATACAGGATATGCGTAACTTGTCAGTGCTTGTGGGAAAATCTTGATCGTCTCGGGAAAAGATCGATCGCGCTTCGAGCCAGAAAGCCAGCCGTTGCGGACACGCATAATCCGACAGACGTTCGTTTCCAGGAGAAGCTACGTTATCGACAAGATGGACACGGTGCTGGAGAAGATGGGCAAGCTGAATTTGGTAATGTTGATCGATCGATCTTCCACATGTTTTTACAGATATACCTAATAACGCGTTACGCGAACGCCTCGTTTCGAAATAATCTTCCTCTCGCGTCCGAGGACCGTCCGTTGTTGCTTTCGTTTCGGCGCCGAGCGGAAACGCGAGGACTCGCGAGGATCATGCTGCGTGGTTCTATCCGGCGAGAAAAATCACTCGGTCTACCGTCAGTGGATACTTGTTTCCGTCAATTAAAGGTTTGTCGTTCAGCTAGTAGCGATTCACAGCCAGATGATGATCCTGTTTCAACTAGATTAATAAACAGCCGTACAAGTGGCAATATCGTCGCGCAAATTACATAGCGAATTTTGCCGTTCGCAGGAAAATCGCTGGAATCTGTAGTCGTACATGCATACGCGTGTAGTTATCCGTGTCGATGATCGCGTTCTCTGGCTTTTTTCGGCCGCTTTCTGGCTAGCTTGGACGCAACTTGACTAGATGTTTAGCGATTACCTCGTTACGATCGACTGGTTTAAGCTTGGCTCGATCGTTTTTGCCTGCGGAATCGCCAGAGGCTCGCTTCGATAGTTGCATATTCCGACCTAAACTTACGGGTTCCTGCTACGACCACTGTACCACCTGCAGCAACGGCTAAATTGCTACGAGCTAACATGGGAAAAATCCAGACGTCGTATAGGACGTTGTCTCGGGACATAACACATTTTCCAGTAAATTTCGAAAGATCCCATGCTAATGAACCAGAAATGTCCGATAGTTGAACGACCGTGGACGTGTATCGCGCGACGCGTTCCACTCGCAAATTATCCCTCGCGGAATCTCCGCGCGATTTAATCGCCCTCGGGTCTGTCGATTCACCAGGTCGCGTGATTTCGCTTCTTTCTTATAGTATGTTACGTTCCGTGATAGCGAATTATGGGAATCGCAATGGAAAAGTGAAATCTCGCTCGCGATTCCGTCTCAGATTACTAACAATAACTCCGATATCGAAAGAGAGACTATGAGAATTTCGTAGAATTCTTCTAAACAAGTGAAACCGCGGACTGTGAGTGTCAGAGGAAGATACGGCAGACGGGGAAGCAATATGGTTCCACTTCCTGGTTACACCGATACATCTCGATATGCTTAGGCATACCTAGCGCAAGAACAAGCTCCTCGCCGAATCTGCCACGATTACGACTAATTGTATCTCGTAAGATAGGACTAATTAGCAGTAAGTGGGGCAGCTTTGTTATTATCTCGTCTTGTTCGTTTTCTCCTCTCTCGCTTCCTTGATCGGACGCTCGCCGAACGGAGATTAGAATAGGCGAAGCGACGCGGAAAAGAGCGATATCTTCTTCGTCAAGGTACATTCCCCATCGCACGCATCCGCAACTAATTAAGAATTATACAAGCAGATGGAAAAAGAAGCGGAATTCGAGGTATTCGAACGGTTCCTGGAGCTCTGGCTCTTGTAGCGCATCCATTCGCCTTCTGTACGCGCATCCTGTGCACCAGTCCAGGTGCAAGGTACTTTGCGCCAGGCCGTTGTCCCTGTCTAGGGTCTGCGCCAGCATAATTAGGTGCCATATCGTAAGAGGGGAGAGTGCAACTCGTCCAATTTTCTCTCTATTTCCGACCTATCCCTATCTCCGATTAGGATAACTCGGCGAAATTCGCACGACCAAACGTCGAAAGCGTTCTCAGGTATCTCCGTATACGGAGAAGCAATCGGGTATGGTGAAACCCGCGTAACAATGCTCGATGAAAAATAGCCGAATTATCCACTTCTCTCTCTCCCCCTCTCTCCCCCGAAAGAACAGATGTCTCTTTTTCTCGTCAGACCGCACTCTCACCGAAGATATTCGACGAGTGAAACTTTTTCGGCGCCCTTCTCTTATCGACTCCAACCGATCGATGCGTTCTATATACGGGATGGGTGCCTGGATCGTGGAACATTGCGGAAGAATAGATCCTCCGGTCCTCGCTTTCTCCCTGTTTCGCGCAGCAATGGCACCCCTCCGAGGTTGCCACCACCGAGAATTCTTCGGCAGAAAGGAGAACGACGCCGAGAGAAACGGAATTCCGGTGCGTGGCCCGTTCGTCAAAGGGAATCCAATGGAAGTCGCAGATGGAATTTGGCTCGGTCTATTCCTATTTCGAATCTTAAGAGTGGAATTCGTTGCTTTCCGTCGTAAAAACCGAAACAGACATGGCTATCGATTTCATTGTACCTGTTATTACGGCCGAACGCTCGCTTTTATGGGTTACAAAAAGAAACGACTAACCGAGCAGCGATAAAAGGACTTGATAAAAAGACCACCCGACTCTTTGTTATTTCTCTTATAAGTACCGATCAATTTGAAACTTGTCGGACTTACCATTAAACGGGTAAACAAGCTCCGCGCCGGGGCCAACGGAGGCAAATCTCTTAGTGTGCCAGTGGGTATACGTGAAAATACCTGGAGAAATTATGAATTCAGGCAGGGAGTTTCACATGCAAATGCCACTCGAAAATATCGCATTACGAATCCATAAACGTGTTTCCCTCGGGGAACTAATCGAAACTATGCGTAGTATACCTCGGCCGAACGAATTCAAATTCTCGGTCGTTTATTCGTTTATTCGTCTCTCGTCAGCAGGTTCGTCGCTATCTCTAAATTATCCTCGACGTTTCGCCCGTATATACGTAGAGCGGGACTCATTTAAAAGAACAGTCGAGAAATATATATCCCCGGTTGCCCGTAGATCGATCATCGAAGCTGTTAAACGTACACCGGACTCGTACGTTCTGGTTCATTCTCTTCTCGACCACCTCGTAAATCATCCGATTTATGTTTCTCCCCGACGTTGGAAAGCTGGCCTCGGCTTTTCCACAAGGTGTCGCTACTCTGGTCCTTGGGTCTCCTCGGCGAAAGAAAGAAAGAAAGAAGAAGTGGGTCGATCTCGAGATCCGTTGGATCGATTCGAGATGGATCCTCGACCACGCCGGCTTATCGTTGAGCTCATGTCTCTCTCTCGAGAGAGGAAAAGCAAATATCGCTACCGAGTATAACAACTGCGACGGATAATCGGGTGAAACGGCTTTGGTCTTGGTGGTGTCAAAAGAAAATCGAAAGTCGAGGGTACAAGAATTGGATATCCCGTGAAAAACGTCCCGGTGGTCACTCCTCTTTCGTTCTCTCGATCTCGAATCGAGGCTCGTCGATTCGCCTGCGCGTAATCAGTTGTCGTAATTCTTTATCGCTTTTCACGGCACTTTCTTTCTAACGAATTTTTCGATTTCACTCGAGACTTCAGAATTCTTTCGTCGGAGCATTCTCGCTTAACACGCAACGCGTTCTTCCGAGGAATTTTACATTCGATCAAGTATTCGAATCTTTCCTTAAATCAATTATCTCTCTGTTAAATATTAATTGGCGCGGCTGGTTGGTTGGAGCCAGTACTGGCTTGCATCGTGTAACGCTACGTAATCTCTCGCATGATAGGCGGTGCTTTATATTCGTAGATGGTAGGGAAATTTATTCGGAATGACGGTCAAAACAAGAGAAATTGAATTCGCGGTAGACGCAGTTATACAACTCGCTTTCGTTTTTATGCATTTAAATTACCGAGTTAATCGCTCGAAGTTCTTTTCTTCTTCAAACATTTCAATGAACGTTTAATTGCCACGAAATCGGGCGCAATCATAACGCGATTAACACGACAATGACGGGACTAAAGAGGTTTCGTAGCTCTATTAAGCCGTAAGCTGCTTTTGTTCTCCTTTTCTGAAAACGTGCATCCTCGAGCGTGTATCGAGCGCAACAAGAGTAATCGCGTGCAGCCTGTCTCGCGACGCCGTTCGCAATTAACATTCTCGAATGATGCACGAGGCGATCTACGATGACAAATCACGCGAGAGTGTTTAATGTCGAGATTTCTAGTGGCGGGAGGTCGTGAAGAATAGCTACCGAGACCGGATAACCGGTACCGTCACATTCGACACGATCCTCGCTTTGCTAATCCCTCCTCCTCTTTCCCTTCCCTTAACTTCCACCAGCTCCGGCTGGTTAATAGAAATATTAGGATCCGCGAATTAACGATGGCACTCGTATTCCTCTAACGTGTTTAGGTGCTCGAGTTTCATTTCCTCGGCGGCGAAAGCTGCGTGCAAACGCGGACAATTTCCGCGGGATTACGCGAGGTTCGTCGCAGCGCGCAAATGTTGACGTCTGCCTGTCATTTTCGCAGATAAATCATCGCGTGGCCGTCGGTGTGCCGTCTTTTCATTTTATCACACCGAGAACACCTCGTGAATCGTGTTGCAATCGAATCGAGTCACGCAGGCCTATCCATTTAATACACGGATCCGAAGCTGCTCTCGATCTCCGCGTACGTGCTTCTATCTAAATATAAATCAACCGATGAAACGCTTCGCGGCTCTCCCGACGCCGATCGAAATTAGAATCTTTAGCCTGGCCAGTTTCTCTCCTAAGGTTAATGTCATAATTGCACGCAGGATACGTAATCGAAAGGCATGCCTCAATCGCGTGATTTCCGAGCTGCTACACCATTGCCATTGGAATTCTCGCGAAGGACAGGTATTTCGGTCAGGTTGACGTAACCTCGATAACCAGACATCTGCT
This sequence comes from Euglossa dilemma, assembly GCA_002201625.1. NCBI lineage: Eukaryota > Metazoa > Arthropoda > Insecta > Hymenoptera > Apidae > Euglossa > Euglossa dilemma. The sequence continues at coordinate 1,233,858 of NIJG01000025.1, read as the reverse complement.
AATCTATGCCTCGTTAAACCATCCGAATAATCTCGAGATGCGATAAATTTTTATCTCCGCCCCCATCCACCGCGCGTATACTTCCGTCCGGACTGTCGATACGCGATTTCCTTCGTTCGCTTCGAAATTCCACGCCCGAATTTCTCGAATTCCACCGCGTTTCCCTGACGAACGGATCCCACTTGTCGGAAGGCGCGAGTATTTCTGGTAACGATCAAAGGGAACGAGGGTGAAGAGAACCGTGTTTGCTCGACTATTATGCATATCGCGCCGCGAATGCAACTTCCAATCTAACTGACACACATTCCTCGCCATTGTCGATAACTGTACGCTATTATTATAGATACGCGTATACGGGCTACTGGTCGACGTTTTTAGTCGCAAAGTTATTCGCGACAAGCCACGAAGAACGCTTTTTCCTCCGGGGAAACTAGCCGATTACGATTCTTCTTAACGAAATACTGAAGCGAATAGGTCGGAATCTTTCGCTTGATCGCGTCCGAGAAGATGACTCTATTAGCATCGGAAGCCTTTCGTGCCAACGTTCGGATAAAAGTTACGAGCTGACCCTGTTTCCAGAATCTGCCTGCGCACTCGTATCGACGTAAATACGCTTTGTTTCCCGAGCAGAGCCCGGCACTGCGTAAGCGAAAAGAACAAAGTCACGGATTTACCGATTGCCCTGGTTTCGTCCACTCCCGCCGGATTACTACGTGTCCGGTGCGTGGATTCGCGCGAAACGAGACTGGAAAGTTCACCTGTGCCCCACGGAGGCCTCATTTCGCGCGGGCCGAGAGCCGAGCATCGGCGGAACCTGCGCTTTCGAGGCTCCGCTTATCCGGGATCCGATCGGTCGCACGGAGAAAATCGCTGGCCCACTCGTTGCAGATTTCTCGTGTCCCGGCGATTAATGAAGCGCAGGATTAATCGGCGCCTTTCAAATCCCATCGATTACCGATCGTCGTTCCCCGTCCGTTCCATCCTCGCTCTCTTCCGGATACCATCAAATGCCTTGCACCACCGACCTCCGATTACGCAAACCAACTGCGCACCTCCCTTACGCTCTCGTGACTCGCGACTCTTCGAATCGAGTGGTGGTTGTTAGGTTGGTACTGTTTACTAGTAACGTTTTCGACCAGTAACAGTGGAGAATTTGGGAACCACTGGCCCGTTCGTATTTACAATTGCGAATCTAGCACCCGTGACAGGTTAGCGTGTCTCGGCGTGTCACGAGGAAGCAATTTAGGCAGTCGTGATTACATCGTGCAGCTACGTCCAGTCTGTTTACAAAGCTATCCTGCAGTGTCTTTGGGCAACTTTTGCGTTGCCGGAGAATTTCCATCGGATAAACACCGGTGTCGTCGTGGCGTGTTGGCGGAGACGGAGCTGCGAATAGGTTAGTCGAAGCGATTTCTTGGCGTTTCTTCGCGACAGACTAGCATCCCGTGGTCTGTAGGATCGGCGAGACGAAAGTTGGCAAAATGATTCGGACGAGGGACGTTGGCCACGGGGCGTTCCACTCGAGGGGAGAAGGATTTCGCAAAGCAGATAATGTTGCACGTCACGAAACTCTGCGGCGATACTCGACCATCGTTGGTAGTTGCATACTCGCCAGCGACAGTTATGCGTGTACAACATTCTCGTTACACGAGGCTCGAGCTAACGGCTCATAGAAGGTTACAATTACCCCCGGGCAACAGCTGCTCCGCGAAATAAAGGGAACGCCGAGCCGGCGAATTAATCGAGAAGAATTAGCCGGGTGGTCCTCGAGTTTAACCCGAGTCCGTGCTTTCCAAGAGAAAGGTGCAAAAGACGGAATAGTATGGCCACGGTGTGAAAACACGAAGCGAAAAGGGTGGCCGGGACGGTGTCGTAAATTTCCGTAACGGCGTGGAAAGTGGCTGGCCATCGAGGCTCTACGCTTTTTCGCGCGACATCGATACGCGATAAAGCGGGAGTAGAACAAGTCTGAATAATTAATTCCAGGCGACTGGCGCGCTTCGAGTTTCACCGTTGCCGTTTTTCATCGTGCTCGCCGCGAGTTTCGCTAGGACGCGCGATAACGCGCGCGAGATAGAGAGGAGTGTACCATCTGCCGAAACCGAGCAGTCGTCCGAAACACCACCTATAACCAGTCGTTGCCGATTCTTATCTCCCGTGCTGGTAGATTTCCAAAGTTTGAAGAAGGCGCGGGGTGAGGCACCCGCAGTTCCCAACGCTCGTCCCTGCGCGATGCTCGTTTATCAATCCGCGCTGTCGGAGCAGCCCGACAACATATGCATACCTGCGCATACCAGCGATAACCTGCTGGCAGAAATTACCGTCGGTCTTTATTTTTTCCGCGCCGACCGATAAGAAATTCGACGCCACGATAAGACCGAGTACGTTCGACTACGTTGACTCGACCTCGTTGTCGCCGGAAGCCTCTCTTCGGCTCGCCGGTGCTCGCGCGTTCGCGTTTCCATCGCGTTTCGAGCGCGTTTCCATCGCGCATCGAACGCGCAAAAGTGAAATTCCCGAGATTACGCCCTGGGCGCCGCGTGTCTTCCGCCTCTCTTTCACCCTCTTTCCCCTCGAAAGGAAAGAACGAGTCTACTCGACATGTCGACCACTGGTCACCACGACGACATCGAGTCCTGTCCGGAGCCCGGACAGGACAGCAGAATGGCCAGATTGTTGGCGGTAGGTGAGGGTGGAACGAAGGGGTTGGGCGAATCGTCTCGGAGCGGTGCTCTCGGTTATCTGGAAATTTCGAACGAAGGAAGAACGATATGAATCTGCTTGTAACTGCGGATGACAAACGAGTGGTTACTACACCGCCATACGGATGCAGCGTTATGCTCGGACTACGTAACGAGTTGCTCTACCTGTTCTTTTTGTAACGTTCGGTACCGTAAGAATTCATATCGGACAAAAGCGAGTGAAAGGCGATTCGCTGTTTCCCTTTCAGAAACGCGGGTCTCCTCGACGAAAGGAGAATCGCGGAGCTTCCGGTGTTGATTTTCTATGAAGTCGATCGTCCGATTTGGAATCGCGACGACGGGTCGGCGATTCGATTAAGTGATCGGAATGTTTTCTGACTTGCAGAGGATTCCGAGCTGTCCAGTGAAGAGTCCACAGCCCTTGAAGGAATTCGTGGGTCGCTGCCAGACGATGCCATCACGGGTGAAAAAGTCCTTCTGCGGTTGCCTTCAGGTAAGAACGCGTATCGCTCCGGTTACAGACCCACAGCCTTTCCAGCAATTACAAGTCACTCTGTAATTTCGCCAGCCACGGCGTCGTGACGCTTATCGACCGGTCGGGCAAAAATTACGCCACTACCGATCGCGTCTCTAGCGCGCTAGTGTCACGACCGCCACGCGTTTCACGTCTCGAGGACCTACTTATCCCTTCTATCGTATCGTCGCCGCGTTAATCCCAGTGGCATTATCGCGACATTTTCCCGACAATTTCGCGGCTGAAAACCTTTGGCAATAACGAAACGCTCGAACGAGAACAATTAGAGTAATGGTGGTAGGCGAGAATCGATTTCGCGTTTACCGCAAACGCCGTTGCGCGCGGTTCCGCATTCTGTTGGCTGGAATCGTTAAGCAGCCAGCGAGGACCGATTACCTGCACTTCCGCGAAGCGGAATTGTCATTAGGAAGTAGTTACGTAAGCAAAGGTAGAAGAGTTGGAAGGAGAAGGAAAAAAGGGGGAAACGAACCGAAAGGATCCGAAACGATGCCAGGTCGCGCGGAGATGCCAGCTCCGGATCGGTCGCATTCTCCTCCGAGCAGAGAGATGACGCCGCATTAAATTATCTTGCCAGGCACACACCCATAAATGCAAAGCATTCTCGAATGACATCTGCAATGCAAACGCCACGCGTGTGCACTCGCAGCGCGTGTTCGAGTCGTTGAGATTCGCTGAGATTCCCCGACTTTTTGATCCCGAAAGGGAACGTTCTCGACCGTGTCGGCATAATTGCTCCGAGATTTCTACTCGCTCGAGGAGAGACCGGTCACTTTCCTCGACTCGCATCAGGGGAAAAAGGAAAGAAAGGGGAGAGAATAGGAGGGAAAAGGAAAAGAGAGGAAAAATCCTGGAGAACAGCGGACGGAATTTCCAACGAGCAAGGATTATCGTGGAATTAATCGGGACATTTGGACGGAAAGCTCAGTAACGGGTGGTAAGAGAAAGGCGAATCGGTATCGAATCGAAAGTATCGAAGATTGAGTCATTAACGGAGCTTCTTGCTTCCTGGTTGCGTGGTGAACGCGCACGCAATTATAGCATGCGAACGGATTATAAATCGGTCAGGATCTCTTCTGAACCTGAAAGCCGGCGGAAGTGGCGCTAAGAGGTAGATGCTGGAACGATTCCTCGCGTTGCTTGGTACTTAGGCTCGGCGCGTTAGATGACCCATTATATTCAGATCATGGAATCCTACTACGCCGTGATGCAACGTTGCCTCGTGTAATTCTCCGTATGAATGAACGATCAGAAGTGGATGCTGAATTTATTTTCTCGTTGATAATTTTACCGGTTCTCGATAAGCCGAGACGGCAAATGGCGCGGCAAAGCTGACAGCAGGGAGTCGCGATAAATCCCGGCACCGGAGGCTTCCAGATGAAATCAAAGCCGTAAATTTTTCCCTTCTCCGTTAAGCGATAAATAATTCAATGGACATGGCTGGGCGTGCGCGAACCAAAGGCGAAAAAGACGCGCGTCGCGCGACGCGTTGTTGGGAATAACGCGAACGACAGATCGCATTGTCACGGGCCGGTGCCTCTTCTTCCTACAAATTATCCGATCGTCGAGGGTCTTTGACTGCGTGACCCGTGACGACACAGATGTCCACCTCGATAAGCTCGAGAAAATTCAACTTCCTTCGGGGAATCGATGAAGCTTGAAGGTGACCACCGATTAAAAAGTGCATCGAAGGTGCAACCTTGATTCCGTGACGAAGAGAGGTTGCGCAGCGGCCAGGAGATACGTCTTCCAGGCTCGGGTGCAAATCGAGCAACGAAACCGCGTTATAGAAGGGTCTACATTTTCCCGCGTATCCGCATAGCATCTCCGATACGGTACGATGGTTAACGTAATTAACTCTAGACGTAAGAGGATGATGATGGCAGACTGATTAAACCGAAAATTCGATTCTTCGTTATGCAAAGAAAGGCCAATCGGGCTTTTCCATCTCGCGGCACAATTACCGTTTCTTTTCGTCTTATCGCGACGGTTCTCGAACAGTCGAAGAACCGTCCGATCCGTGGAACGCGCGGTAACCGCGATCGGCAGGATCGATAATACGATCGCAGATGCGAGTGACGGATGATAAATCCATTCATAATTCGCGTCTTGATTTTATAATGGCTCGTCTGATCGCAGACACCCATTTTCCGCTTGGCAGCGTCCGACGCCGTACAGATGCCGCGGATAGAATGCAAGGAAGAAGCTTGATTCCAAGTTAATAGTCCAGAAAGCGTATAGCATTCTCGTCAGGTTCTCCGATCGTTCTTCCATATCCGTGTATCCACCTTCGGCAACGTTTCTTTCGCGTTTCAGCAACAGCCATAAGATGGTCGTTCCACCGAACGGAGTAGGGAAAAGAAAGGAAAAAAGAGGGAACGTCTGTCCACTTGCAGGAGGAACCCACGGCGATTCCCATCCAGTCGTCCTTGAGGGAATCCTATGACCCGTAGATTCCATTATGCCGATCAACCCCGGTCAGCGGTTCCGCGGCACCGCAGGGCGTGTCCAGGGAGGAAAAGGGAGAGAAAAGGGAGGCAAAGGGAGGCTGATACTCGACGGCGAACATAATCGTATTTCCAGCATCCTCGAAGGTTCTGTAGTCGTTTTTTCGAGCGGCAGATCTGTCGAACCAGAGATCCGATGGAATGCACCATAGAAGGTAGCAAGCGGCGCGTTCGAAAGTCTGCGAACGATCGGTATCGCGTGTGACTCATGGAACACAGCGTTCTTTTCGTGTTTCGCCGCGACGCTTTCAATTATCGACGATGCTGGAATTTATATGCGCTTGCCGCGGCGCTATCGGAAGCGTAAGAAACGATGGAAACCCTCTGGCCCCCGTTCGCTTTTTCCCCGGTGTCCTCTACATCCAGCTCCAATCCCTCTTGCTCCATTTGCATGCCTATCCTTTCCCATTCTTTCCCCTTCTTTCCCTTTATCGCTCGTCTTTCTTATCCTTCCACCCGTTTCTCCGCCTCTCACTGTCGTTTAACTTCTCTTTCTGATCGCGTCTCGGACCAGACGAAGACGTACGGCGGAAAATGTCTCTGCACCGTGGCTTTGTTCCTAAGAAATTTTCTTGCCCGCGGAACGAGCGGTAGCAACCGACAACTACGGGTTTTCGATTCGTTGCTAGAAAATTTCCTACCGCGCGGCGCGCAACGTCTCGAGGAATTCGACCGCGCTTTTCGGTTTTACGACGCTTAAATTACCCGTCTAAGCAACCCCGCGAAGGTAGCCGCGAAGGTAGCCGCGAAGGTAGCCGCGAGGTTCGGCTCGAAAGGAGCCGCGGTTTCCCGCGCGAGCTTGGAAGCAACGGGGAGTTGAAGCGGAGCGTTTGTCCCGCGATGTGTAAGCAGCTCGTAAAGGGGGAGAAGAGTTTGACAAGAAATTCAGTTCGCGGAATCGCTTCGAGACCAATTCCCATGCCGAGAAATGGAAAAAATTATGCTAATGTCGGCGAGTTTGACGCGATCACGTTCCGCGGGATTTCTTGCCGAGCTCCGCTCGGTTTATTGCGATCCCGACGCTTCCGAAGAAGCGTGTGTGCTATCCGAGGAGAGGAACTCGATTGCCCGCGCGTTGTTTCCCATCGCCCATCTGTTCCACTTGCTCCGGAGCCCGCGCGATTTCTTCGGGATGCAGAATAGAACGCGCCAGTGTAATGACTTTCTTTCGCGATCGTTGGAAATTACTTGCCGATCGCTCCAACGATCCCCCATTTTTCTTCCAACCCCATACGCTCGCGTTTCGGTTTCCATTTCTTCTCCCGACACAATCAGCAATTTATTCCCCGGCTATCGCGATCAAACGAGTTTTCGCCGAGTATCGGGCCACGATCGTTGCCGCGAAACCGAACGAGAGCGTAGGCAATGCGTCACACGCATTTGCAAATCTCGTCGCGCTTAATACGTTTCCGTACCATGTTGACAACCTACTCGTTGCTTCGCCTACTCGCGCGTAGGTGTCCATAAACCCGGAACCATACTTTTGCCCGCGTATTTCGTTTCTACCGGAAGAGAAGGCTCCTTCCGTGACACGCGTTACGCGCGAGACCGGATTCCTAGATCTACTCTGAGACGCGGATCGCGTTCGATACCGGTCAGGTTGGTCCAGCTGGCGAGAAGTCGAATTCCAAGGCTCGTCCAGGGGTTAGATCCTCGGAAATTACAGGGAAGTTATCGTCCAGGCGCGTTCGTGACGCGCGCACGTATAATATTTCGCTTTCGTTCCGAGCCTTGCGATCGTAAATCACATCGCGTGCGGCCGATGAATACGTGGCTGCGCTAAATCGGGTCACTTTATACAGTTATAACGTTGCTTCCTCGATCGTGCCTCGGATTACGCCTGTTATCGAGCCGCGACAGAGACGCCGCGGGAAAAATACGCTTACGAGAAGGTAGGACGCGGATCTCGAACTGCCGATCGAGCAACGGACGAAATATCGCGTACGCCTAATGTTCCGCGGATGTCGACGCTTTCCATCTGTCGGACCAACCGATCGAACATGTATTCCGTTATAATCGCGGCTCGCGTTTATCCGAGTAGAGAGAAAACGATCGTGGGAAGTCGGAGGACGAAAGTTGGACTCGCGCCGCGCGTACCTTTTGATTTTCTCGAATCGAGCTTAAAGCCGAGGATTAATCGACCGTGTCCGGAGGAAATTCGTTGGATTCCCGAGGGGAAGACTCGTTAGGATAAACGTCCGCCGCGACGCGAAGAAGCTTAATAAAGTTTGCGCGAGGGAACGGCGTGTTTTCCGCGCAGTTCCCAGGCGAGCAGCTATAAATCCAATCACGTGTGAACACCGCATGAATCGCGTTGCCCAAAGCGAAGAAACCCTAGCCAGCGGTACCTTACCTCCTCGCCACGGTGCCTCGCAGAGGGATCTGTCCGCGTTATTTACGCCACGCATTCGTCACGCCGGATAGACTTTCGTCCTGCGAGCAACGTGGCCGCGCGCGCCAGCCACTCCGACGCGTAAACACCCAACTGGCTCACCTCCTTCACCTTTTTCCACCGCGACTCACGTGTCCACGCCGGCAGGCGGTCGCGTGTCACGCTTTATCGCCTCTCCTCTCCTCTCCACTTGTTTCGCGTTTACCTGACCTCGCTGGCGTCGTCTCGGCGTCGAGCCACCACCGTTTCAGGGATGCTGCGCGTTGCCAGCGGCTCGATTGTTCCGGTAATCGTCATCTCTGAGCGATAGGTCGACGCATTCCTCGGGCAACGCGGAACTGGTTAGGCAGATCGCGGTGTAAACACTCGGACAAGGTACTCGTCGACCGGGTATCGTTCGGAGATTATCTTGACACAGTTACTCGTATCGCTGGGCGATAACGGAGGAAAAGGACGAAAAGTTCGGCCGTGCGCGAGAAACGTGTCACGTGATTCGAAGCTCGGTGGAAGTTGCACGACGACCGATAAATATTTCAAGTGGCACGCACATTCTCGGTCGTAGGATGATGTTTGCGAAGAATAAATCGGCGGCCCGGTACGTGAATAGGTAATTTCCTAGTCACGTGTGAAAGTACCTTAGGAATCCAGTGCCTGAGCCGGTCCCCTGACCTTTGCTGCCGCTCGTTCTGACTGCTCGAGCCGAGCGAGAGAGGCACGAGAATAGTACAGCGCGCGACGTTAACGATTCTTCGGGGATCCCGAGAATCGATCGAACTTGAACGCGGCGCAGCCTTGGATATCGCTAGAATTCCAGAAACGGAATACCCCGTCGACGTATCGGTGTCCTCGGTGGAATTTCCCGCTGGTTGGTATTGGAAGGAAACGCAAAGTGGACGGTGTGTTCGGGGAACATCGATCTCGTTCACTGTACACATGTAAAGTTGGTTCATGGCGGCATCTCGACGACCAGTCGGCTCCACGATTTAATGCCGAGGCTCGTCTTCAATAAGGTCAAGACCTGGTTACATACCCTCGATCCTCTTCGTTCCCAATCGGTTTTCACGGAAAGTCGAAAATACGTGGCGGCTACGTTTAAACGATTCGAGCCAACTCGATTCCGTGACCTTTTCCTCGGTTTTTCAACCTTTCCAACGCGGTTGTTAAAATAACGTTCCAGCGAAATTCCTTGCCGTTTAACGGCAACGAAGCAGCCATCGCTGCGACGTTTTATCGCTCCTTTCATCATCATTATCGCCGTCATCATCGTCGCCATCCTCCACTTCGCGGTCGTGTTGCTCGTGGCCGTAGTCGTGCCTCTAGTAGCCTCTGGTAAACTCTGGTAAAAAGAGGAAAATGGAATGATTAGACGCGAAAGCAGCGGTTGCGACAGCTGACTGAAAACACGGTTATGTTTCTTTCTGGTACAGGATGACGAGCCACCGGAAATCACGTATTGCGTTGTGGAGCACACGGGTACGCTCACGCTTCAAGCGATGACGCCCACCCTGCCGATGCCGGCCGAGGAGGAACTGAACAAGATGTTCCTCGAATTGGTCGACGAACTGGACCTCACCCAGACCAATCGGCAGGCGGTCCTGGCACTTCCGGCGAACAAAAAGTGGCAGATATACTGCTCCAGGAAAGGCAACGGCACGCTGGAGAATGGTAGCCTAAGAACTACCGATCTTAGTGGCGATCCCGAGGATTACATCAACAGGTTGAGGACGATAGCGAGCGTGAGTATATATTCCGTGGTTTCTCGACTGAAAGAAATCTTCTATCTTGTATGTTATATCGATTTTGACGGGTGAAATTGTATCGGTTGCAGAGTCCTTTTCCCGAGGAGGGCGAACCAGAAGTGTCGAACCAGATGCGGCAGACCGAAGCTCTGAAAACTGCTTTGAGGACGCAGCCGCATAGTTTCGTCCTCAGGTTCATAGAACTCGACGGATTGAACGCTCTGTTGCAAGTTCTGGGGACGATGGACGCGGAAGCAGCCAATAGCAACCTTCATACCAGCGTGATAGGTTGTTTGAAAGCGCTAATGAACAATTCGGTAAGGCTACGCCGCGTTTCATCGTCGACACGCTTTCGAACTAGATGTTTCATCCTGGCTCTGATGATTTTCGCAGAATGGAAGAGCTCACGTATTGGCACACCCGACCGCCATCAACACGATATCCCAGTCGCTGGCGACTGAGAACATCAAGACGAAGATATCCGTGCTGGAAATCCTAGGCGCGGTGTGCCTTGTTCCAGGCGGTCATCGAAAAGTTCTCGAAGCCATGCTACATTTCCAGCAGTATCATTCCGAACGAACGCGATTCCAGAGTATCATCAACGACTTGGACAAGAATTTCGGCATTTACAAGGACAATTTGTCGTTGAAAACGGCGATCATGTCGTTCATCAACGCGGTGCTGAATTACGGGCCGGGTCAAGTGACTCTGGAGTTTAGGCTACACCTGAGATACGAATTACTGATGCTCGGGATTCAACCGATCATAGAGAAGCTGAGGAAATACGAAAACGAAACGTTGGACAGGCATCTGGATTTCTTCGAGATGGTGAGGAACGAAGACGAGAAAGAATTGGCGAGAAAGTTCGAGAAGGAACACGTGGACACGAAGAGCGCTACGGCGATGTTCGATTTGTTGAGGAGGAAACTCAGTCACACTGCTGCCTATCCGCACTTGTTAAGCCTGCTGGAACACTGCCTGTTATTGCCCCGTGAGATTTTTTTTTCCTTTTTTTATTTATTTCCATCTGTGATATAGAAAGGAAGAAGCTTTATCTCTGATTTCTGTGTCGTTTCTAGTCGACTATGGTTCCCATCCTCAACATTGGCTGTTGTTCGACCGAATCGTGCAGCAAATCGTTCTGCAGTCGGAAGGAAACGACACGGGTGCCACGAGGAATCCCGACGTAGCGCCAATCGAGATCAACGTGAAGGAAATTGTTCATTTACTCGCAAAGGAAGAAGAACTCGTAGCGGCGAGGAAAAAGGCCGAGGAGTTGGAACGAGAAAACTCGGACATGTCGACCAGATTGGCCAAGAAGGAACAAGAGTTAGATCTGAGAACGCAGGAGAAAGTAATTTATCGCGTTGTCTTGCCAAATTGAGATCGTTGTCCGCTCTTGTTCTCATCCGTGACCTGACGTATTCTTCTAGGAAGACATAGAGGCTAGTTTGGCAAGGGTCAAAGAACGCCTCGAAAAAGAGACGTCGATGCACATAGAGACGAAGCAAAGGATCTCGGAATTGCAAGACAACCTTGAAACGTTATCTCGACAGATAAACAACGAAAAATCGGAGAGAAAGAGGCTGGAACAATTGGTAGCTTCTGGGAGCTTACCCGATGATGCAAAAGCGACGATTAAAATCGTGGAAGATGAGGTTCTCGAAAAAGTTGAGGCCAAGCCTATGCCACCGCCGCCCCCGCCT
>NIJG01000025.1:1193847-1222272 GCA_002201625.1 Euglossa dilemma | reverse complement strand
CCCCCTTAGCACCCCCGCCACCTCCTTGCTTGATGCCCGCGGCTCCTCCTCCGATGAAGGTAGGGAATAGCTTTCCTCTCGATTAGCTTATCCACCTTCCCCCCGTTATCTGGCATAACAGCCCTGGCTAATAAAACCCGATAAATCCGTCTAGATGGAGATAATCAAGAATGTTCCTCAACCGAGCAACCCCCTGAAGTCGTTCAACTGGTCCAAGATTCCCGAGCAAAAGCTACAGGGCACTATATGGTCGGAACTCGACGACACGAAGCTGTACAACGTGATGGATCTCGAGTCGATCGATAAGATCTTTTGCGCTTACCAAAAGAACGGCGTCTCCGCGGAGGGTTCGATCGAAGATCTGCGAACTCTGGGGAAGAACAAAAAGACCATGTCGGTGATCGACTCGAGGAGGGCTCAGAACTGCACGATCTTGCTGTCCAAATTGAAGATGTCCGACAACGAGATCACCAGAACGATCCTCTCTATGGACCAACAGAATATTCTGCACATAGACATGGTCGAACAATTGCTGAAGTATATCCCATCGTCGGAGGAAGCTGCTCTACTGGACATGCATCAGAAAGAGCTACAGAACAGGGCTGATTGCTTCTTGTACCAAATATCCAAGTACGTCCCTCTCTCTTGTTACCTTAAGCTTTCTTTCTATCTTTTAACGAATATTTAAAATAGTATATCGGTAAAAGAAAGAGAGAAAAGAGAAAACTACTTTCTATCGATATATCGAGCTCGGTCGATGGTATCGGAAATAACGAAAGAACGTTTCCCGATGTCCACGTTTCAGAGTGCCGCACTACGAGCAAAGACTGCGTTCTCTTCACTACAAAAAGAAATTCGCTGCCAGCATTGCGGAATTGACGCCGAGAATGCGAGCGGTTCTGGAAGCTAGTCGACAGGTAGCCAGGTCCCGGCGGCTCAGAAAGCTCCTGGAATTGGTCTTAGCTCTAGGGAATTACGTAAATCGCGGAAACGCTCGCGGGAACGCTTGCGGCTTCCGCTTGGCCTCCTTGAACCGTCTAGTCGACACCAAGTCTTCTTGTTCCAAAGGCACGACTTTGCTCCACTATCTCGTGCAAATCCTCGAGTCTAGGTTCAGAGAAGTGCTGGACATCGAAGAGGACATGCCTCACGTTCGAACCGCGGCCAGGGTCAGCATGGCCGACCTGCAGAAAGAGGTGGCCAACCTAAAGAACGGTCTTCAGGACGTTCAGAGAGAAATAGGTAAGCCGTTTACTCGTTTTTCTCGTTTTTCTCGCTCGATGCAGCTGAATTACGACTGCTTGCCTTCACTTTCTCCCGTTTCCTCTCAGAATTCCATCGTGGCCAGTCTCAGGTGCTTCAAGGAGATATGTTCTTACCGGCGATGAGGGACTTCCAGGCACAGGCTACGTGTAGGTTGGCAGAGGCGGAGGATCTGTTCCAAGACATGAAGACCAGAGTAAGTTTCACAGGCGAGAATTTAATTACCTTTCCGTCGCTCATCTATTCCCCTCCCGACAGTTCGACCGAGCGGTGAGACTGTTCGGCGAGGACTCCGCAGGCGTCCAGCCGGACGAGTTCTTCGGCATCTTTGAGAATTTCCTTCAAGCGTTGGCCGAGGCTAGGCAAGACGTGGAGAACATGAGGAAGAAGATCGAGGAGGAGGAACGCAGAGCAAAGCAGGAACAGGAAGTAAGAGTAATAGAAATTGCGCGTTTTATTTCTCTCTCGGTGACGATTCTCTTTAAATCCTATTCACTTGACTAATCTGTTTCAGCTTCGAAAGAGGACAATGGAGAGAAAGAACTCTCGCGAAGGGATACTGAACAGTATCTCGTTGAGCAAGAAGAACGAAGCGAATAGCAACGGACAGAACGACAATAAGGGGGATTTCGACGACCTGATATCGGCCCTTCGAACCGGGGACGTGTTCGGTGAAGATATCGCGAAATTTAAGAGATCGAAGCGCAGACCTGTGACACCGAGCGGCCAAGAGTCTCGCAGACATAGCGCGCACAGAGAGGATTCCAGAGAGAGACACTGAGAGCTTTCCTGGGATAATTAACTAGTGACCGACGCGTCACCCGAATCATTTTACGATTTAAACGATATGTGATAGATAGAGCGTTGGAAGAACAAGACACGAAGAATATCGCGTTGGAGAAAGTTGAAATTCCCTTGTAGGAATAAACGAGAGAATGTGTAAATAGAGTAAAGAGAATGGAGACTACGGAGCTTCGTTTTTCGTAGATTTCTTAATCGATTACGTAGTATTATTTTCGTACGCGATGCCTCTTTAATTCATCGTCTCTAAAGTCGTCTTCCTCATTCTTCGCTAGCAATTCACCCGGTGCATTTTTTTGAGATCACTCGACGTGGAGTTTTTTCAGATAGCGTGCACCTTACTTTCCACCGCGAAATATCGCGTTTCGTTCTCGCGATTTCGTTCACCTGCGCGCGTCTGACATTCGCGAATATTTTGAATAGCGAACAAAAATTTAGGACTGTAAATGCTCGATACGGCATAATTTTCGAATTCGTAGGACCAAATTGTCGAACGATCAACGACGTTTCGACACGCGTGACTTTGACGCTTTCTCTTCTCGCAATCGAGATCGAGCAGAATTTTATTTTCGACTTTATTGCCGCACGCGTTGATTTGATCCGACGTTGCATAAACGATCGAACGAACGAGCGAAAACGAATTTGTACATTATCCAAAAGAAAAAATCATTTGTGTCACGAGTCAGGCAAGGGTTTCAAGCGATGATTTTCTGTATATAGTCATTATACGTTTGTTCATTAAGGTAGTCCGTGTTTGACGGCAATGATTCGCAAAACTTCGACGAAGGAACATCGCAGCGATCGGACCAAGGAGAAAGGGAAAGAGAGAGAAAGAGAGAGAGGGAGAGGGAAAAGATAAGAGTAACGATTAAGAAAACGCAACGCGATCCTAAGAACGATAGACTTGTTACAATTTTGAGAAGACTTCGATTTTCGTATATCGACGAATTTTTCTTACCGGCATTTCGAATCCTTTTCGAGAACGACACGTTCTTTTTATATAATATATCGTGAAACATACCGATAGAGGCTATTGGGGTGCAATTGCATTTCCAGCCTCGCGAAACCTACAAGTCTGATTTTGTATTTTAGAGAAAGGACCTATGCATCGATTAGATAATTTAGAAGCTCGTTAATAATTGCCAAGTCGTTGATGGAATCCGTGTTAGTTTTCGATGTGTAGACCAGAGAAGGCGAAACGATTAGACAAGAGTTCGTTGTATAGTAGTCGATGTTTTGTAAGCTTTTGTATTTTTGTAAATATTCAGTATCGATGTCTCGTTCTTGTAGAAGGCGACAGCCCGGCAAGAATCAATGTTCAGTTAATATATTACTGCGTCCTTAATGTCACATGTATTAATATATAAAGAAATATACCGAATAAACGTGAAATTCAAATCATCAGTGCAATTCTTTCAACTTTTGACGGTCTGTTTTTCATCTTCAGCTGTTTGCTACTTTTTTTCGTTTATTTATAACGATTTTCAATCTTTTTTTTTCAAATTCACCGAGAAAGGGGTCGTTTCTTTTGTTTGCTTTTTATTCCTTGAATTCGACTCGTAATTCGAGTATACCAATGTTCGATAAGTTACCGATCAGCGAAGGGTATATAGATTTGGACAGGGAGCTGGCGAGGCACAAGAGCCAACTTCCTCTCTGTGCTACATCCGCCTCCATAGATGTCGCCATGCTCTCGAATGTGACACTCGGTAGCTAATTTCTTTACGAATCCTTTCCGAATTACTGTTTCACGCGCACCATACTGATAACTGTCTTTGGCGATCGCGATTCGCGCATTTCAATTTCGATAAGTACTCGCGGAAAGCGGAAACGGCGAGGAGAAAATTAAGCGAGAAAGTAAAAAAAAAAAAGGAAAGGAGGAAACGGAATGAACGAAACGCAAATGAAAGGAGTTGGAGGCGGAATTCTAAAAAACCATATTAACGATGTTCGGGGATTCGTTAAAAATTTAGGACGCTAGCATATTTTTATATCGGTCCGCCTAAATTCAAACTGCGCGATAATTAATAAACTTTTAATTATTTTTTCGCGTCAAAGGACTTTCTATATCGATGCCATTACCGTGAGAAAAATTTCACAATACATCGAAGCCCATAATTCGTTTTTCAAATGAGAATTATCGAGTGCAGTTGAACGCGTCGCCTGAAAAATCCAAGGGCATCATTAGACGTAATTGTTGGCCTTAATGAAACAAAGTCTTGCCGCATCGTTAATATCGCGATAGCAGAAAGCAGTTTACTGTCCTGACTATATTTTCACGCAACTCGCACCAAGTTTCCCGTAGTTACTCGAGCGCGATTATTACTCGGCCTTTAGTCGATGCTCGAGGTACCGGTGTCTGGAAATTTCAAGCCGTGAGAAAAGAATTTCGGAAAACGCGCTTCAGGGGACGAAGATGAGCGAGATGTAAACAAGCCGGTATGGTTTTGTTCAGAAATTTTATTTATTACATACACTAGCCGACTACTATGCATGCGTTGGGGCATTCGGATACAGGGAATTCGCTTGAGATCCGAAACGCGTTGTAAAGTGTGTCTCACAAACAACAGCGGTGTTCCTTTCGTTACTTGGTTTTCCACCCTTGCCTCGGTGGAGCACGTGGTTACCTCGTCCCGTAATTGTTTCGTTTAAATTATAGTGCGTTACGTTACATGTTATAGTCCGGTGGGTCTAAGACGAACGAAACCCTCTGCTCGTTGAGATCCCTCGTTCCTCTCCGGATCGGGGCTTTGCTCTCGCGTTGGAAAAGAACGAAGCGTGCAAATTGCTGGAAAACATGGGCTGCGAATCGAGGCGATCGCGAGACCGTCCGGTGAACACAAAAATCGCAAAGAGGCTCGTCCGACTTAGGGTGCCTCGTAACCACATATATTCGCATTTATATTTTTTTTTATGTATATTTATATNTGGGCGGGGGTAAGGTAACGGCGCCAACGGGGCGCAGAAATCGGCCTCGAAGTGAAAGAATAAAAATTACATGTGAATACATTCGTGGAAACGTCTACTTTAGCAGTAGTTACCATTTCTCTCCTTTTTTTTCCCCCCCGTTTGTTTTCCCTTTTGTTTCTCTTTTTCCCCCTCTCTGTCGTTAACCGTAGGACGCAAAACGAGACGGAAGACTTAAATATTTTCTCGAAAAATTGTTTATTCCCTTTTTACACTCTCTAACAATTCTCTGTGCGCGATTCGTAATGGATTCCCCAGAGTCGCGACGTAAGAAGAAAAGAATTAGCTCGATCGGATTCCTTTGAGTGGAAGAAAGTTAGGTTTCTGCCAGTCACGCGGTTGCGGAATTTCGCCATCTTCGCCGGCAAGCATGCACAGAGAATTAAAGATCCTCCCGTTAACGCGTAGATTGCATCCTACGATCAATTTCGATCAGCTTTGACCCTTCTCGCCCGTCCGTCAAGGCACCATTACCCTGACAAACCACCTCACGTAGTTGTATCCGTAAATAAAGTATAATGCCTTATCCAGCTAGAACTTATACCGATATATTGCACATTTGACAACAGTTACGTCTTCTTTAAGTACTTGAGTATAGGAAGTGTTCGCTAATAAACATTTTCCGTTGCACTCTCTCTCTCTCTCTCCCACTCTCTCGCTCTCGCTCTCTCTCATCCCTTTCTCTCTGCCTATTTCTCGCGCATTCTCGCAACACGCACGCTTTTAATGATCAATCGAAATCCGCGGTTGCGAATTTTCACGCGATTTTCCAACTTGTGGTGAATCGGAAAGAGTATCGTTTGGAAGCAACGGGCGCAAGAGGCGTGTTCGATGTGTCTGGTGATTCGTAATTCGCAAACTCGTTTCACTCGTCGCGGTAATTTATTTAGCTTGTCGTTCGTTGCAAATCGTTGGGTGATCTCCTAAAGGCGAAATGTTCGTTTCACAAGGTACGCAAGCATTCTCACACGCACACACACACGCACACGCACACGCACACTCTCTCTCTCCCACGACTCGCTGTAATCAACGCGATCACGATGCAGCACACACGCGCGTCGCCGTACATATGTATATATTTATACTCGCACTATTTAAAGCGGCTATAACTGGTAATTAGTGGTTGGCCTGCCACTTGGCGCCGATTCACCTGCGGCTCGCTCGCGCTACCTGCCGCGCGAGTTACTCGCGGCGAATGTGAGACGCTGGAACGCGGAGACGAGAGGCAGTTTCGAGGCGTGCCCTCGAGGAACGCAGCGAATCGCGAGAACGAGCCGTTGTCGACGGGTGGAAGCGAGCTTTGTCACACCGCGATCGATGATTCGTCATTGTAGTTGGCCGTCCATAGGCCACCGTTTCGTTGAATGAGGACCGACTCGAAGTAATTCTCGTTGTTCGTCCCCTCGGCGATCGACGCATCCTCGGTTGTCGTCGATTCGCTCGAAGTTGAGACGCGAAACGCGAGAATTGCGTAGGCCCAGCGCGATATCGATCGCCGCTTCGATCATTCGGCCTGATCATAACGATCGCTTGGTAATCCGCACGATTCGTATTCGTATTCGTAATTCGTATTCGTTGTGTATACACGTGCTTGTCGTATGCGTCGTCTGTACATCCCTCGTATAAGTAGTTGCCGATAGACGTTTACCCTGATTCGTCGAAATTAGACTCGGTAATGATATCTCGCGGAGGTTCCGCGACTCGGAGCAGAGACGAAGAAGAATTTTTGCGTCGAGCGATTAGCGAGATCGCTGGGGCGACCCGCTGGCGAAGCTGCTGTCTTCCCTGAAACTTAATCGCGAGGACAGGTCGCGAAATTCCTCGCTTAAACTTCGAACGAGGCTGTTCTCTAAGGTATTGAACGTCTTCTATGTTAGTTTCGATGATTCGTGGAAGGAAGGTGTCGAAACGGTGATTAAACAGAGGCGTGAAGCGTGCTCGACTGCGGGCCTGCAGGGTAGGAGGTGCTGGTAGGCACAGCCGTGGGTTGTAGACTCAACTGCAGCTGATGCTGCTGCGCTTTCGCCCTCAAACAGGCGATGCTTTCGTTTCTCAGCTGCTCCGTGTCCTGAACCATTCCTGAGAAACAAAAGATCATCGCGACGTTAATCGCGCTTCCGACATCGGTCAGGCCGCTACATTCCTCCCTTCCGCTCTACCTTCTACCTTCCTACCGAGAATAAACGCGATTCGCGTCACCTAGCTATCGTATAGAATTGGTAGGTTATTACCTGTCGACGACGAAGGCCCCATGCCGTCCTGACTTTCCTGTCCACTCTCGGAGCTGGTCGGTCCACCTTGATGATGATTATGATGAGGGCTGCTTCCGCTTCCATTGTGATCGTTTCCGCTGTCCTCTCCGCCAGACTTGAGATGCTCCGCTGCTTCGATTGACTTCCGGTGCATCCCTGCGGGGCCACAGTCAATCAGTTCTTGATTATTTTCGATATCTTGACTAAAGCTGCTCGTCTTAGATGATTGAGCTGACAGAGACGAACAGAAAAACAAAGTCGAGACTTATATATTTTCTGCGAGGGCGGGGCATAGTTCATTAAGCATTGCTCGCTACTTCGGACAAAGCTATTCTATCTCTATCTCTACTCTCTCTCACTCTCTCTCTCTTTCTCCCTTTGAAATTCTAACACCGTCCGCCAAGTTAGCAAAACTTAATGCGTTCGTATGTTGATAAGCGTAGGAAAATTTTGGAGAATTCTCACCTAGCAACCATGGCGCCACCGACTCGTTTTCCTTGGCACTTTTCAGTATGGTCTCTGGAAGCGGTAGAGAGTGTCGCACCATCGCCCCGTATAGGCCATACTCCGCCATTATGGTACTTCTGCCCCAACACTTCTCCGTTTTGCGCCATTTTGCTCTCCGGTTTTGGAACCAGACCTGAAACAACGAATTCGCGACACTTGTCAATCTTGTTGGTCGATCGAGTCGCTACTCGAGTCGGATGCAACGGCACGGAAGAGCGAACGCGTCCGTTGGAAACTAGGACTAATCGCGAAAGTCGGATGGAGCGGAAGATTTATTATTAGCAGCCCATTACCTGTAGTAACGGGGTACTGGGCAAATCCGAGAGAACGTTACCGACCATACTTTGAGGCTCACTTGTCCGTTTAATGGCCGTCGTCTGCTAATTGGAGTACTATGAACGCAACGTGCGATCAGTTTCATGCGTGCGGTTCCACGCTAGTTGCTAGTTAACTATTCCGCTTAAACGATCAACTGGCAGTTCGTTATCCTGTTTTTCGCGGTCCGGCGTCCCGTTAGGCTACTTGTTAACGATTCTGATCATCGGACCACCTACGGAGGAGTCGCGTGTCGTCTCCTCCGGTCACGCTCGCATCCCCGCACGAGTTTCAACTTTAACGAGCTCGATATCCGCCAAGTTTCCCGCGTTACCCTCCCCCAGGACCGAGGAAACTAATAGTAACGGAGAAATTAGTAATCGCGATATCCAGGCTGCTACTTCCATTCGCCGCGAATCGCGTTCGTATTTGTTGCCCGTTTAAATCATCCAACAGTTTCGCCCAAAATTATTCTCCCCGTATTCCTCGTAATTATTCGATATCGTTTCGCGTTTGCAACTCGAGCCAGCGTTTCCGAGCACCGGATATCAGTCGGTGATATCGAACAAGTGGAAAACGATATCGCTGTGCGGACGCCGGTGGCTCGTTATTTATACGCGAAATATCCCTCGGACTTTGGTCCGCGTCCCGTCTCGATACCGAATCCAGCGAAACAATTACTCGATCGTTTAGTTGGGAAGAATCGCGCGTCTCTGGCGTGACTGTGAAACTGTCGTTAAAAGAACACCAAGGAAAACTCGATTCTCATTCCCGTGGAAGTCGAGGGGCGAACAATTGTGTCGGCGAGGACGAGATCGATCCGTCAGGAGCAATCTTGTCCGTAGTCGCGATCGGTAGACGGGATCGTCGGAGGATGTTATTTAAAAAGGTCTGTGCACACGCATCATTTGCGAAACGCGTGTACGAGGCAGACGCACGTGGGGGTGGCCTGGCCTGGGCCGGAGGCCAGGGCGTGTACCAATTTGTAGCAACAATGCTAAAGTCACCGGCAGAATTGGAACGTAATTCGAATGAATGGGAACGCGTTGCCCTGTCAATTTGCCCTGCCACCCCGAAATTATCTTCCGCCTAGGTTTGAACAAGCTGGCCGGCCTTTTTCCCGCGACCCACCCCCTACAGGCGCGCGAAAAATACTCATGCAAATGTTGCCCAGTTCTACGGCAAAGGACGCTTTTGTTTCGCCGATAAGGAGAGGAAACGGTTGGTCCTTTCCGAGCTTAATCCGCCCACCCCTTTGGCTTTTCCCCGACGAGTTTCGCGCTAATTCCACGACAGAAACGCGCCTCGGCGACACCTGTGATTCGATTTCCAAGTGACTTTACGACTGCGATTGCGTCCAATGAAGATAACCGGCCCGTTCTCGCGACCGTTCTCGAATCCGATTTAAACGCA
Source organism: Euglossa dilemma (assembly GCA_002201625.1). NCBI lineage: Eukaryota > Metazoa > Arthropoda > Insecta > Hymenoptera > Apidae > Euglossa > Euglossa dilemma. Next base: position 1,212,754 of record NIJG01000025.1, on the reverse strand, counting down.
CAGCTCGACCGGTTCGTCCGAGTACCTACCCCCTGTCTTGGGGATCCTTCTTGGACTTGCGTTACAGCGCAAACAGTACTACCNACGAGACTGTTTCGCGATTCAGAGCCGGCAGCCGCGTAATCGGACGTAATAGTCCGTCATTGCGGAATGACGAAGGCGGAAAAGCAGAGAAGGCGCAGGAACGAAAGGGATTAAGGCTGTGTGGCGGAAATGGTAATGGTCGCGTGGAACGAGAGAATCTCGTAGAAAAGCTCTCGTTGATCGGGGGGACAGCCGTTCTATTCGCTGACGCGTAAATGACTCTACCGATCGTAAAGTTGTTATTCGATTTCCAAGTGACTTTACGACCGCGATTGCGTCCAATGAAGATAACCGGCCCGTTCTCGCGACCGTTCTCGAATCTGATTTAAACGCACAGCTCGACCGGTTCGTCCGAGTACCTACCCCCTGTCTTGGGGATCCTTCTTGGACTTGCGTTACAGCGCAAACAGTACTACCCAGCGTGGAATAAACCACGGAGAAGTTGGGTTCGGACAAGGATGATGGACGTTGGATGAGAAAGCGGTGGAAAGGCGAATATACGCGTACTTATGTAGGACGTAAAACGGGAGGCGTAAAAGAGCGGGTTGGAAAAGTTGGGGAAAGTTGTAGCGGAGAGCGAGAGAGTGGGTGGCGAACGAGTGGTCGTTGGGAGGTTCGGGAGGCGAAATCGCGTACCGGGATTATCCTTTGGCATCCTGGAATAGCTTACCAAGAGACAAAGACGGAGACATCGAAGTACGTTGGCAGAATGGATGTACCGGCGGAGGCAGAGTGGCCGGGGGTTGGGGCCTGCATTGCAGAAGCAGCGGTAGCAGCAACGGCAACGAGGAGGAAGAGGATCCTTTATGGCGTGGCATTCGTCGACTCGAAGGAGCGAGAACTCCAGCGGTGGGCTTCTCGCCTTCCTCCCCTCCCACCCGCCGCCTCCTCCTTCCCATTCTCTGGCCCGCCACCCCCTTTATTGGCACACCCGGTATAATAAGGAGCGAGTTTGTATTTAGTCGGCCATGCGCAGTGCTGGCTGTTGGCGTATCATCGATCAGACCGGCGACTGACTATTGGACCAAAACAAGAGGATGAGAATGGGAATGGGAATAAAGAGAGAGGGACGGCCGATATATAAAGTGCGAGGGGGCGAGCGAGGGGTCGGGAGGGAAGGATGGCAACGGAGAGAGAGAGATTGCGAGAGAGCGGGAGAGAGGGAGGAGAGGAGCAGCAGCGAGCGGAGCAAGGGAAGCAGACGCGGCGCGCGATACCGGGACGGAGAGAAGGACATCGATAGGAAGATCGAGGGAAAGACTCGGAGCGAGTACTACCAGCGGCGTCTAAGTTAAGACGGGTTAGTGTTGGTACAGAGGAGATACGAGGCGAAGCAAAGAGAGGGTGATGTCGGGGGGTTTCACGGAGGTAGGAGAAGAGGGACCCGCGGTAACTCGCTATGGATTACCAATACAGCGATACAGGATACACGGTCGCGGAGTCAGGGATAGCCAACGATCAGACGAAAGAGAGTAAGCGAACGGGGGCGAACGGGGGGCGAAGGAGGCGGCGGAGTAGGTGGAGATGAACCAGAGGAAGAGAGAGAAGAGCGAGAAGAGGTTCGGCGAGATGGTAGGGGAGTATCGAGGTGGAGAAGGGAGGGAGAGACACCGATAGAGAGAACAAGTCGACGGCACCCACCTGCCTGCTTCTTGCTGCAACACTCGAGCTCGATGCCAGCACGATGTATTGAAACTGAGGCTGAAGAGTTGCCGTCAGGTACTAGCAGGACGAGGGTCCTCGAAGGTCTACCTAACCGAAAGCTTTTTGATTTTCCGCCGTGAAGAGAGGCAGCCAGGCAGCCAGGAATACCACGCACGATAGAAGAACGGGTGGCAAGACGGAAGGAGAGAGAGAGAGAGATCGAGGGAGTGGGAGCAGAGGGGGAAAAGCGGTGAAAGGGAGAAGCGAAATTGCCAACAAAACAGGAGAAAACGAGACCGTTATTTTTCTCTCAGGAGCACGGTCCGCATTGTTTTTCGCGATTCGAGCATTCGTGTCCGATGGACGAGATAAGAAGACCGCGATCTATCGGCGAATGGTTTCCACCTCGGAATCGTCGCCGCCCGCTAACACCTATACACCGCCGTACAAGCTGATACTGTCCCAAGGATAATTGGAGATCTCGTTACTCCCCACCGGTAACATCAATTTACGATCGACCGATAATGAGATATCGAGTTCTGGTTCTCCCTCTTTCGCCACGCCGCCGCGCACCGCCGCGCACCCGCCGCACACCCGACGTCCCACGCGAACCCCTGCTCCACGCCCGCATCGTCAAAGCTTCAGCCGATCCCGCCACGTATTAGATCCCCGTTACGTGCTTATTAAACGCTTTCTTTCCTCCGTCTTCTTCCTCCCGTCCTCCAACCTCGTCGCGTTCCCGCCGCGCTTCCATCGCGCTTCGAAAGACGATCGCGTTTCGACTTTGCGAGTGATCCTCGAGACACGAGTGTCATCGGTGGACCTGCGAAGTCGCATTAACCCCCGAAAAACGGATCGGTTGTTTGCGGCATAATGCGCGAACGAGGATGTCGGACGGTGCCGAGCCGGTTGGTCATCGGCCGGCAAATAGTTAGGTTAGCCGGGAGCATGGGGTTCGGGGATAGACCCCATGCTGCGAAGTGGCACGCGCCGGAACATCATTAGGTGGGACACTTGCCGGACGAAGGAGCATTGGAAGGGTGCGGAAGCTTAATCGCGACTTGGCCTCGACGAGCGAAAAGGATCTCGAAACACGGGGAATTAATATCGACTGGATCTCGCTCACCACCGACCACCCAGCATCGCTGAAATAATTGGCAATTTCCATCGGTCACGGTGGTGTTCGCGACAAATTTTTCCATTTCGCGTACTAGGGGTTACCTCCGGATCCATCGTTCTCCCGGTACACTCCGTTATCCCGAGTTAATTCTCCAGATTAATTCGATTTCCCTCGATAGCGGGCATCGATTAGTCGATTATCCGAGAATCACCTGATTGGGGTGATCGATTCCGTGCAACAGGAAACCCGATCAAGTCGTTACGCTAACCAAACGTTATTATCCGAGTCTTATTGGACGTGGTTTACATCTAGCAAACGGGTATTAACGCGCACTGCAATCCCCGTGTCCTCTGTGTTTAATCGCGCGGCCACTCGCTAAGCAAACCGGTCGATTCCACCGAACGAAAAGGCATCTCTGAATCTCGGATCGATTCGGAAACCTTTGATTTTTCTCGAAGCGATTCTCGCGTTGATTCGGGACAACAAGGCGACGAGGAGAATTGCCGCATCGCGAATGGTCGTTAAGACGCGATGCATCTTTGTGTCATCTTTCGACACACAGAGAGACGCGTTTCCTCTTCCCCTGTCTCGCTACAATTTTCACCACGCAGACTCCGGGTTTCGATAGCGTTTCATCGGCGACGAGGGCGTGGCGAAACTTCGGCCCATGCTTCTAACTTAATTCGGTTAGTCGAGATTTATATCCGCATCCAGCGGTATCCCCTGGCTGGCGTCCGCCCCGCTTCAGCTCCCGGTGCGCCCTCGGGATCCACGGCGTTCGCCACCCGCGCCACCCGCACCACCCACTCCCTCCAGATTTCACCGCCGCGCAATGGGGTTTATTAGAATTTATAAGCGGTACCGTTGACAATCCCGCTACGCCCAAATTGCTAGATATTCCGCGAGCCCGATTTCGGCCGCGCACAGACCCTTATTTATTTGCCAGCCGGCGCGAGCGCCGCACCAGGGACATTCGAGATGCGCGTTATTGGTCAATTTTTGGGGTGGAACGCGGCCAACCGGAATTCATCGCTTTGTTTGCCCTCGGTTTTACGAGCTCCGACCGGCCTCCTTTCCTTTCGGAGAATCATCCAGCTAAGAAACTGTCCGGTGCGCACGGTCGTTCGCTAAATTCTCGTCTGACGCGTGAATATCCCCGTGATTTGTGCGCGTCTTCGAGTTGCCGAGACTCGACGAATTCTTACGCAGTCCTTGATTTCTTCTTCGTCTTGGAGTATACGAGATAAACGCGATAGCATCGGGAACCGAGTTTCTCTGTTTGGGGGTTTGTCTATTCGCGCGAAGGAGGGTGAAACGCCACGCTGGTCGGTATCCGTGTAGACGCGCAAAAGTCAAAGGGCTCGTCTCACCCTTGATCGGTGAAGATCGTTTAATCGGACGATGAGCGATAGAAAATTCATGAGCTCGAAGTCGTCACCGCGGCCTCAACCCTATTAGGAGGGTTGCACGCAGGCACCATGGGCTATTGGATCGGAAGGTCGGCGATGGTTTTATGAGCGAACGATCGGTCGCTTCTTACGACAGGATTAGGACCCCGTCCCCCGACGGGAATTGTTGCCCGCTGAATCACGCGCGACGATCCTATAATTCCGCTTTAATTCCATTCATCGACAATTATGCGAACGACACGGGGAGAGAGAGAGGGCGAAAAGGCAGAACGGACCGTGTTTAAATGCCGAAGCGGCGGCGGTGTTCAACGGGACGAATCTTTTTTCCCGATTGGTTCGCGATCAATTGATTTGGGAAAAACATTGTGCCCCCGACACTGTTGCAGAACGTTGGAATTGTCACGTAATCGCGCGCCATTATACGCAAAAACGCTGGCATTCTAAAAAGCGGCCGCGCGAAATTACGCGTTCCATTGAGTCCGCGAGTGTTCGTTACGGGCATCGCGGGGATTAAAGCCTGGCGGGTGTTGCACCGGGAAAAATTTCTCCGATAAAATCGTAGGTGGAATCGGGCGTTGGGTCAGCCCGGGCCTAGCAGCGCGGAAAACTCCTTTTGATCAGGACGGTTTTCGGGGAAAAACTTATTTATCGCAATGGCGCGACGCGGAACCGAGGTTTCCAGCCCTCTGCCCCGGAAGGCAGAGGGTGATCCGTTTTCAGAGAGAGGTATGCATGCACATAGAGAGAGAGAGCTGTGAGACGGTGCGACGAAGGGGCAGAAAGCGGGTGAAAGGGGGGAAAGGAAGAAAGATAGCAAGAGGAAAAAGAGAAAGCCTCTTTGCAAGGTTATATTTTTGTGAAACGTACTCGTGGCTCCGCCACAAAGGTCGTTCCTCGCCATCTTCGTGCCGGCGTTGCCGCGGCTCGCGGCTCGAAACGAAAAGCCGAGAAAGCTCGTTGGATTTTAGACGCAATCAATTTAGCCACCGCCTTTGTGCGTGTCGCGTGCGTGCCCGCCCGGCCGGTGTTAGTGTGCGTCGCCCTGCGCCTGTGTCCGTCTACGTAAAGCTCATCCGAGGACACTGCGCTCTCGAGTATTTAATGCGTTCGTAGCTTTGTAACCCCTCCGGCCTGCGCCGCACACACGTCCCGCGACACCCTTCTCTGCCTAGCCTTTCCTCGCCAGTGTGCGCCTGCATCGCTTTCCTCTCGCGTTCGTGACCATCGAAAAGACAAAATCAATAATTGGGCAGGGGCCAGCCTCGAAATTTCCTACCCGTCGATTTTCTACCCGGGGCCTATATGCGTAATCACGCCTCGATCCACCGCCGAGTATGCGAAACTCCGCTTCGAGGGCCGAGTCCGGCTGTGCTTGCAAACCCGGGGAAATTTAATTAAGTCCCTAGCCCCGCCGCCGCGATTCCTCCTTTCTATGGAATTTATAGCCTGTCGGTTTATTCGATTCTTGCACCAGCAATCGAGAGGAGGTTGCTATCAATTCGATACGGTACATACCAACCCGTAGTTTCCCAGCAGATCTCTCGTTCTTCGCGTTTCCCCACTCGTCCACGGAGATTCGTATTCCCGGGTCTTCTTCCAACGCGTGAATTTTGAAAGTTCCGTATCGAGAGAAACGAAATCGTTGGTTAGCGCGGATTACGTAATTTCAGACGGAATCGTTGCCGATGGATCGCGGTTGAGTTTCCAGGTACGACAGGAAAAAGAGAAGAAAAAAAAAGAAAAAGATTTTCATAATCCGTTAACGATGGTCCGACGCGAAAATATTTATTTTACCCGGCCGAGAAGAGCTAATTTCCGAGCCGAGCTCTGTTTACACAGCGTTAGCGCGGCCTTTAGAACGTGTTAACGTCTTCTCTAGGTGCTCGAACTGGAGTCCTTCTCGGTCCTTTATCCAGGATATCCACCTGTCATGTCCCGTCCGTGAGGAAGAATTGAATTTTTCAGAAAACACACCGAGCCGGCCGATCGTTTCTCCTTTCGGTCGAAATAACAGACAGCCTTTCATCGCGAGACGGATAATTTCGATCGGCCAGCTGGTAATCGGTCCGAAAGACAAACAGATTTCGAAGAAAGGAGAAATTAATTCTTCGTTGAGAAAGAATGCCGAAGATAGGCGGAAAGGAGGAGAAGGAGGAGTGGGAAAATGAGACGCGGAGGAGAGAAGGTATACGCGATCGCAGGCTAGGATACGATAGACTGGATGGAAGTAGAAGCGGAATCGGAATTACCATAAATTCGCCGTGGAAATGGTAATACCACGGGACGATTTACGTCAAGTTACGAGGTTGGTCGCCTATTAAACATAAGCACGAGTAGGAAGACTCGTCCGGTGAAAATTCGCGGGTCATTTGAGCCGTTTCCGCGTCATTACGCTTTCTTAGCTCGGCTTCTTTGCGGGAGGACGAGAGCCACGGTGGACGGAGACAGCCCCGAAGAGAGATCGAAGTAGAGCGGAAGAGGGTTGAAGATGAACGAGCCCGCCGGGGGTGGAGAACGTAACTCGATTCCTCGTTACTTTCTTCTCCTCGCGCGGTAGATTATATCCTCGAAACGAGCCAAACTTTCAGCCCTCTCTCTCTCTCTCTCTCTCTCTTCCCTTTTCTTCCTGTTCATCGGTCTAAACGAGCAAACGGGTCTAGGACCCTCGAATCGGCCGATTTCATTCGCTGGGAACTAGCAAGGCGACGCGAGGCGACGCGACGCGAGGCATCGCGCGCGCCTTCACCGACCACGTCTTCACCGACCACGCGTTATTGTCGCGAGCCATTTTGGTAGCGGCCGAGAGGGAGACGAACGTTTTGTTCTTGTCGCCTGGTAATGCGCCACTCTCGCGGCAAATTGTCCACGGGAACGAGTGGATTAAAAATGAAAATTCCTAATGTCCGGGGGATTATGCTTCATTTCAGCGATTACTTCCTCCTCGAATCACGCACTTAATTTTCCGCTTGTCCTTGCGGTTATTCTTGTCAGACGTTTCCAAATCGTTTCTCACTCGGAACCGCTGTCTTCCCGATCTCGCCTGTTTTTCATTTACTCTCGTTCCCCGTTCATCTCTTTTCTCTTCTCTCTTTCTTCTCTCGTTCTCTCTTTTCCTCGACCGATCGAACGAGTAATTCGAGGTGTATTTAAATAGAAGCTATCAGGGGGCGATTATTGCCCGGAAAGTAATCGAAAGGAGGAAGCTTCGGAGGAATACTTGACACTATTCGGAAAGCGGAAGATCCAAAGTTACCGAGGCAGCTTTATTTTCCATTCCATCGCTGCCAGTTGTTCCACTCGTCTTGGCGTCGAGAGAAAAGAACCTTCCGTTTACAGCCGGGTCAATCTTCCACATAATTCAGTAGGAAGAACGAACGGTTCCTCGAGGAAACATTGGAGGAAAGCAATCGAAGAATCGAGGATCTTTGTCGTGCGAGATCGAATTCGAACGAGCCTCTTAACTCGGCTTTACGGACGATGCTTTACGCTACCGGCGTTCCACTTTCAAGCCCCTCGAAGGGAACGCCATTTTGTTGGGCCCAACGAGTTATTCTTCCGGGATCACCGACGCGGCAACTCGCGTATTAATGAACGAGTTGCCGAGAAATACTCCTACCGAAATACTTATTCTCTTCTTCCTCGCTGCAACATTTTCTACACGAAAACCCTCCGTGAAAACTCTCCGCGAAACATTTTAGTCCGACGCGCGTCATCGTTGGGAATTATATTCCGCGGGAAAGTGGAAAAAAATGGGAAATAATTTTCCCGAGACGAGTCGAGCGGGTAAAACTCGAGCTGTCGAGCGGTGATCGCGCTGGATCATCTCGCGCGGATTTCTAAGCTACGCGGCGCGATTCCGATTCCACGAAGCAGCGGTTCCGAGCCGTAATTACGGGACGGTGAAGTGTATCGAGGAGAAGAGCGGAGAATGATCGTGCACGATCGAAAGGAAATGTCGAAGACTCGCGGTCTCGGTCGCGCGGGCCCTACCTGGCAGCCCGTTCTAACGAATCCTCAATGGCGCCTCGGCTGAAACGGGGACTGACAATGGGGCCCTGTTGTCAGGAAGGGGGCTTCCTTCAGAGGAACCTTTGTCAAAGAACGTACGTGGAAGCCGGCTGAGAACCCTCTAGAGTGCTCCGTGGATGACTTGCGTCTCCTGAGCCGTTCCTCGCTACTCCAAGTCAATTTTTTTCTCCGCCAGTCGGCTTTCCACTCCTCTCGCAGCGGCTCGCAGCGGCTCGAAGCAGCTCGAAGCGGCTCGAAGCAGCTCGCAGCAGCGCGATTGTGCCAGCCACGTCAAAATTCTTCGCTAATGGGCCGCTTATGGCTGGATACGCGTGTTGTTTTTTCGAACGAGCCCGTGGGAGTCTCGGGCCTCATTACCCGGATAACTTCAACCGGGAAACGTCTGTCCGCGCGAGAGAGACGACTCCTTTTCCTCGGACCCTCTCGAGATGGTACCCCGTTACACACGCCCGTTCCAATCTCCTTGGTAAATTAAAATCGAACGCGAGGCGCGATTTATTAAACGCTCGCACGCGTAGCGTCGCTGGAATTAAACGGTAATTGAACGGTGATTCGTGGTGTCATTTTGTCGAAAACACTTCGCAAGGTGGGACCCCCGTTCAGCGTCCGCGTATATGTATATATATCGATCAGGCTGAAAGGACGTGTGGCGAGGCAGCCTGTAATTTTCGCACCCCCATAAGAAGCCGTAACCCTCCGGCCACCGAAATTACGTCCGTTTGTGCGCGATTCTGCGCGCCAATCAGTCGCAGCCTCATTCCGAGCACGAGAGCGATCGCGATAACGAGTAGTCAAGTCGATCGGTCTTTCCTCCTCCTCTATGGGGGTGAATTTCGAAACCAGTCACTCCCTTCAGCCTCCTTTCTTACGCGAGCGCTCCTTTTTATCTCGCAATTTTACCCGGTATTTCCAATCGTATCGGCAGAGCCTCCTTGAACCATCACTCGCAGAGTCCATACTCACCCGGACGATTAATCTCGAAATAATTTCTTTTTCGCGTCGCGCGAAAGGAACATTGGCGAATGGAAAAACGAGGAGGATGATTTCGAGGAAAGCGCGAGAGTTCCTTTTTTTCCGCGCAGGAAGGATGCATTTAAAGCGTGACCGCTTTGACAGGAAACGCGTCGCACGGAATCTGTGGCAGGAACTCGCAATTATACGGCCGCATGCGTGAATCGTATGCACAATTACGCGAACAGCCGGAACGGAGGTCTGCCGAAGACATTTCGATTAACTTCACCGCGGGAGCGTTCCGGTTTTTCTTTCTTCTGGTTGTCAGCGTTGCGAAAGTTACGCGAAATAACGCGACGAATCGCGACGAATCGGAGGGTATAGCACGGCCGATTATCAAGGTCCTTTCCGATACGCGGAAACATTATCGGAGGATGCCATGGAAGTTGTTGAAAACGTTGGCGTATATTAAAATCTCGGTGTATTTGGAGGAACCGGGCATTGTCCCCGGAATGAATACCATGGAAAAAGTCTTGGAAGTTTCTCATTTCGCGGCGAAGAGAAGAGGAGGAAATGCTCCTAGCGTTTCCCGTTCTTCAAAGAAGATGCTGCCCTTTTTTCTCCTATATCTCTTTGTCCCGGTTCGAAATGAGAAAGCCTCTCGATACCGAAAAATCAAGCGACGTCTGGTCGTCAAAGAAAACGCCTCTTTTCCTCTGCATTTTCCCGATGGGTCAGCCTCGTCTCAGTCGCTACAGAGAATTCCGAGGAACCAGGCCCGTGCATACGCAAGAATCCTCCTGCCCGATGAGACGCGTATTTCTACCCTGACATCGGCTTGCATCCGATTCAACCAGCATTACTAATTAATTTGTTCGACCAGCCTCGGTTTAACCGAAGCCGTCCATTTCATCGGGCAATACTCGAACGCGCGAAACCTGACAGCCGGTGCATTGTCGAAACGTCCAACGGACGTGATAATTTCGTTTGATAGCGGAAGCAGTCCCTTCCGGTCTTCTCTTCCTTTCGACGTTAACGGTCGTTACCGTTCCATCGAATGGCTGGCCTCTCGAAATTTTACCAAGCGCCATTCCCTCTGCCAAAGCAGAGAACGGGTGCGTTCGTTCGTTGGAAGAATTTTCTCTCTCTCTCTCTCTCTTAAAAATCCTGTTTCGAGGCGGTTGCTCGGTCGGCGTGGTAGAATAAATTTCCGCGGAAACTAGTTGGCATTTACTCGAGGGAGGAACACGCTGGCCGAGGACATGGAGTGGCAGAAAATGGCCCTAATCGATATGAAAACTGGCCGGCGCGGTGGTGTTGTTGGCGTGGTTTGGCGACACGCGTCGGCGTGCGCGCACGCACGCACGCACGGTGGCGCGCGAGAAAGGAAAAGAGACGCGGGACAAAGGGCCCGGAGAGAGGAGCTACAAAGAAATTAGGAAAGAAATAGGGGGTCGGAGTGGTCGCGGAACAGGCAGAAACAGAGCAAGGGACGAAGAAACTCGATGGAGACGCGCGCTAGATCGAGAAGCGGAAGGAAATTCACGCGGCAACGAATCGGAAAGAGAGAGAGAGAGAGAGAGGGATGGAGAGGGGGAGGGAGAGGAATGGGTGCGTAGGACGCGTGGGAGGAGGCGTAGGGGTGAAGGTAGAGTGAAAGAAGAGGTAGAGAAAAGACGAAGAAAGCCGGCACTCCCACACAAAAATATCACCGTTAACGATTACCAACCCCTCTTTTCGTCCCGCGCGCTCGTTATATTGTGTCCCCGCCGCGCGCGCAAATTTAGAAACAAAAGACGGGTGGAAGGCGCGGCCTGATTGGCCGACCGGTCCGCGACTCGTCTCTCTGATTGGCCCGCGGGACCGCACCCATCCTGCAATGGCCGCTTTGTCGTTTCACGGCGCCGTTACTCTCTCTTTCTCTCTCTCTCTCCCTCTCTCCCTCTCCCACTCGCTCTCCCTCGCTCTCTCCCTCTCTCTCTCCCTCTCTCTCTTTCTCTCTCTCTCTCTCTCTCTGTATACGCGCCTGCACGCTTCAGCCGCGAAGCTTCAACAACCCCGTGAATCGCGACTCGACTGTACCTACCTACCTACCTACCTACCCACCCCTTTCCCTCGTACCTCTTTTTACTCGCCCTCTCTTTCTCGTAATCTTCCTCCCCTTCTCCCTCTCTCTCACTCTCTCTATCTTCTCCTCCTACTTCGTCTTCCTCTCTCGCTCACTCTCTCTCTCTTTCTCCCACGGTCTGTCTCTCTCTTTACCTAACCAATGCATCCTCGTCGCGCTTTACCCCAGTCGTTTCTTTTCTACCTCTGGTGTCATCTCCTCTAGCGGTTCCTTTGCCACCTTTGTTGCGCGGACCACTGCCACCCTTCAGCCTCTAACCTTCGTCACCCTGGTCCCTCGAATTATATCAAGATATATTCAACGTCTGGTGCATGTGCGCGTGCTGGTCATTTATGCACGGACACGCGTGAACGCGGTAGCGCGCGCGTTGGTACACCCACGTGCCGAATAGCATCGGCCTAGAGGATCCTAATCCTTTCTTCCTTTAGTCCTACACCTTTCTCTCTGTCCTCCTGGCTACTCGCTGCCGTTTGTCCCTCGCGTCCTGTCGAAAGGAGACAGCGGAGGACGCGAGGAGAAGGAGAGAGGAGGAGGAGGCGATGGAAGGACGCGCGTAGGGGTAAATGGCGTTAGGAGGAAAAGGGAGGAGGAAGAGGAAGAGGGAGAGAAAGGGAAGTTTGTCCCGGGTCCGCCATGCGGAAACCTATCTCAGCCTGGTACTCGACGAGTCCGCGGTAACTAACCGTCAGCCCGGGAAAATTCTCCCTTTTATAGTCGCGCCTTTTGGACTTGCCATTCTCCACCCCCGACAACCAGCCACCGCTGCACCCCTTACCACTTTCATTCGCGACTGTTCTTTCGCCGCTTTATGCACGCTGTCGATAATTCCGCGCGATATCGCCGCGGCATCGAACGAGCTGCCATTTGCGATCGGATAAACAGCCGGCCGAGGCGTCGCCTATTATCTCCGCAACCGGGCTTTCCTAATTTCCGCCGAGAGGGTGGAGAGGCCGGCTATCGTTTCGCGATTCGTGATACGCAGGGTGGTGCGTTTTCGATGGGAAAGCCGGTAATCGCTACGGCCGAGGCGGATCTGTCGAATCATCGGGAGTAGACAGCATCTCGGTTACATCGTTACCCGGATAACGTATGAATCTGCGTAATTAATTGCGTGGTAATTTATAGAAATGTAACTAACACCGGACCACTCGCTAATTGACGATGAATCTCTTTGACGAACGAACGCGAGTGAAATTTGTTTGCAAAGTTGTCCTCGTTGTTATCACTCTGATGCCGAATTTTCCGCGATAAAACGACGCGCGTAGTAATTGCATGAAAACGTATTGGAGCTTTATATTTCCACTGATTATACCGTATAATCGTCACGAGCAGCGCGTTAAATTTTCCAAGAGCGTGTTACGTTGTTAATTTCCGTTAATGAACAAAATTATCGCCAAAGCGGATTGTGGTTTTAATAGCGAATTACAGTGGAAATTTTGCCGGCGCTGAACGCGATCGCGGGACTACGATCCGACGAAAAACCCGGTCTAGGGATTTACCGTTCTTTGTGCAATTGGCGCGAACGGTAACCGAGATGAATTGCATTGTGTGTCAATTTAATAGGTAAATTATGAAAACGACGCGCACAAGAAGCATTGTTACCGCGTCGAAAGCGACCACTTTCAATTTACACCTTGTAATTCGCGCGATTCCCGCGATTCACGCGATTCGCCGCTGAAAATGGCACCCTTTAATCACACCTGCAACCCGATTTTCTTTCCCCTCTCTCTCTCTCTCTCTCTCACTCTCTCTGTCACACCGTTGCGATTTCTATATCCGTGTTAATTAATTCGATTAATCCTCGATGATAAAGTGTTTCTGTTTTTGGATTATTTACGACGTCGGAGTGGTTAAGAGGAAGGAAAAGTTAGCGGCTGCGGCCTTTGATGAAGTCGAGCTCGTTCCGGAGAATCTACGCGACGAAACTCGATAGCCCTGAGTCGCGAATTTCACGAGGAAACGGTACGGTATCGAAGCCGTCCGATTCCTGGGTCAGAAGGTCGGATTTCATAGGTCTTTTGATTTTCGCTCACCTGTATCCTGTCTTCGGGCAGATCGGTTCGAAGGCTGAGCATCTCGCGAGCATACACGTCCGGATAATGGGCTTCCTTGAAGGCTGCCTCCAGCTCCTCCAGCTGCTGTGACGTGAAGATCGTCCTGGAGCAACAACCGTATGAACCTAGTTATATGCCATTACAGCTTTTCCCTTAAAGCTAGCATACGCTCGATGGTGAAGGGGGAAAAGAAGCGTGACGCGGAAAACGAATTCGGAATTTCGTTAATGGAAAAATGTTAGAACGAGTCAACGATGGTCGAACGGGCGACGAAAAACAATTTAGTCGATGGGCAAAGTCGAAGCAAGATTAAATTCTATAGATGTTGCCGAAACGAATTTCGAGCAAATCAATCGGCGCGAATCTATCTTTTTAATCCAGCTGTGCGCGGAATTTAAAGCGGATTTCATAAATTTTACAATGAAACATTCGAGCTGGGAGAAATTTTAATTTGCGCATGTTCAATTTGCGAATATAATAATTCTTCATTCAGCCGGTCCGCGACCGATTCGCAGCGTCAATTTTTAATCTTTCTGCCGAATGGTGGCCGCGTTATACGCGGCATCGCGTATCCTTACGTTCGCCATGTAACTCGAACGTTTCAATGGAATCGATTTCTACCGACAAATATATCCTTTAACGATCAATTTGAGCCGGAATTCGTCCATCCGGTATACAATTATCGCGGAACGGTGATTGCATTCGGGTTGTCTGTCACTTCAAAATAGCTGAAAACTCATTATCGGGGGTGGTGGGACTCGTCGATTACACGATGAAAAGTCTAAAATGATATATTCGTTGGGAATAAATTTATCATTATCGGTGAACGAAAATGAGTGAAACGCGAACGATTGTCTCGCAGGCCTGGGGATAATCAAGCGAAAATACGGAAGAATAGCTCTGAGCGTTGCGTCGAAAATTTTGCCAGTGGTTATTAATTATTCACGCGTATTTCTATCGCGCTGATTTCACGTTACGCTCCAATCAAAATTTTTACGCAGCGCGCCAGACAGAATTAATGGCGGCGCGCTGTCGCGGAAACGTGGAAAAGGACGGGCACGGCGAAAAATTCGATGCAACCGAAACGCCGCGACTAAACATTTTCACGCGCCGAAACTTTGCCTCAGACACTCACCTATGACGACGCTTCTTCTTCTTCTTTTTGCTGAAACCGGAGAGACCGTCGACCGTGAAGTCCTTCCCTGATTCTATATTGTGCCCGACACCTGTAACAAGATCGTTAAATTTATTAAGTTTCAGCAAAATGCACGGACAACGCGCTCGCCGACATTTCAAAGCCGACGATGTTGCACGATTAAGCCAGCCTAGATTAAATAACCCGGCATAATTCGAAGCTGTATCTACTTTCTTCAAAAAATCATCATTAACGCGTGTACCGATAATCCATCCGATCCGAATTGCAGCGGTGCGCCCGCACGTCCAGGATCAAATTACCCATTATACCCGATTTGCCAATAAATCGAGAGACCACGCGTGTTCCCTGCAAATTCTACCCGCAACGAGTATTCTACGAGTCAACGCGTCCCTTCTTCGATTTCCCTTCGTTAATCCGTTCGTTAACCGGTAATGGCGACGGGGAAGGATAACGCGAGGTAAAATGTCAAATTGTCCGTGTTTCGCAGCGGCGTGGCGAAATGTCGCGAGGAAATCGGGTAAAAAGCAGCGCGCGTTTGATGATAATTCAGAAAAGTCGGGTGGCCGGTGACGACGCGTCGTCGGTGGTAGATCAAAACGCAGGAAACAGGGTCTCGTAGCAACCCAAATTCGCGTAACATTTTCGTCGTTCGTTCTCATGTTCCAATTTTCCACCCCTTTGAAGCATCGGCACGCAGCTAAGAAGCACGTAATGCGATTCTATTTTTCCATTTATCGCCTGCCTCTTTGCCCGGTCTGCTCGCCGCGTTGCATTTAAACCATTATCCGCCACTCGGTTCGGAGAAAAAAGAAACGCGATTAACAGGGACCGAGGCGTACACGCGTGTTTCGATCGGAAAAACTCGCGGAGATCGGAACGTAATTTCCTCGCGCGATATCGACTGTCGCAGCGCGGACTTGACACTCGATATTCCGGCAAAATACCCGGTAAATTTATTACCGATAACGGAATTTCGAATGGTTCGATGGAACGGCCCCTGGCGGGGGGGCGGGGAGGCGAGCGAAAATTGGGAGGAAAAGGGAAAAAAGGACGGGGGAAATAAAAAAAAAAGAGGAAAAAAGAAAAGAGAAAAAATAGAAAGAGTGACGAGAGGAGCGGAGGGGAAAAAAATGTCGGGGAAACGGTACGCTGTCCAGTAGTAGCTAGTAGCGCGCGGATTTTCATCTCAAAAATCCAGGTTCCCCAATTAGGGAGTAGCTAACAGCGCGTGCGCGCGCACGCCAGCGATACAGAGGAGGAAAAAAACATTTTCCCTTCTTTTTACGCGTTTTTTCTTCCTTTAAACACACTGCTCGTGACTCGACAGCTCGTGCGTGCTTTGCAGGGTAAATGGCAATTTTCTACGGGCAGGAGAGGCAGGAAATTAGAAAGGTTGGTCGAGATGGCAAGCGGATAGGACCCATGGCCCGAAAATAATTATCAATTATAAATTAATTTCGAATTAACGAGCGAAAACCGGCTGCGTGGCGCGCGCCGCTCCACAATGAAACCCTCTCCCCGGGGCTAACTCGTTACTACAGTTGTTGCTGCTGCTGCCAGAGCCGCTGGTGACGCTACTACTGCCAGCTAATTAACTATTAATTAAGAGCTTAATTCCAATTATACGTGTTCTTCGACTAATTGGACCCACGAAACACATCGCTGACGTCACACCGCTACACGGATACGATTACTTCGGCCTGTCGTCCTATTTCTTTCCACCGAATTATTTCCATCCACGCCTCCGCGCTTTCTCGTTAATAGCCTCGCGCTTTTCCACCATCGCGGCCGACGCGTGCACGCGTGTTTCACGCGCGATTCGCGATTTTGTTGGGTCGTGCGCGTTGTAACAACGGTGGCGGTTCGTCGGCGAAAGAGACAGCGAACCGAGGGGAAAAAACCGTTCCTTTGAGATTTCCTAGGCGAGAATTTCGAATACCACGGGAGAAAGGTTCCGTGGTATTCGCGGAAAAGAAACGGATAATGGCCCGATGACTGCTCTTTGATATCCATTGTGAAATCCTTTGCCGGCTTTGTGCCGATATTTCATTGCTCTAATAATCTTGGACACAAATGTACCGGCTGAAGTTGACACCCGAGAATCGCGTTGGAGGGATTGTTAGGCGCCGCGCGGAAAATAAAGTCCTTCGCTTAGGCGGAAATAGAAACGCGACCAAAGCTAGTTTTCCGAACGCGCGAGCACAGAGAAAGCCGCGGAAGTCTGAGTAGGAGAAAGCGAAAGAGAGGGACTCGGAGGAATTTTGAGTCGAACAGTATCGTGCCGCGCGCGCGACATACAACACACGGTATGCGAAAATAGCGGAGGCTGCTTTTAAAAACTATTGTTAATCCTTCCTTTTTCACCCCGCCGACGCGTTTCGTTCCCTTTCTCTCGCTCGCGCTGCATTTCACCGCTTTTTCAAAACGCTTGCCCAAAGTCAAACGAGGGAATAGCTTTATAATCATTGGCGAAGCTCGCTGAAAAGGGGAAAAAAGACGCGAGAAATGAAAAGCGTATCGTTCCTCGCTCCAAAGCGCATTGTGCCGCATTTGCGACGTTGTTTCGCCGAAAGAATTTCTCTCCCGGCCTGTCATCGGACCATCACCTAATTACCCCGACACCAGTCTATCTCCTCCTACGATTTTCGAATCTCCGAGCTCGCGGATATTCCCGGTTGGTAGTTATTTAACGGAAACTATCGTGGAGGCGGTTCTGGTCTGGACGCACGGTCGAGGCGGGAAGGAAAGTATTCCTGCCGGGTCGTCGCGAAGACCAAGAACTTAATGAGGAAGCGTCGGGCGCATTCAGTCGATTCAAGCAAATTTCTCGCGTGCCGGCTTAATTTTATCCAACATTTCTTCCTCGCGCATACACGCGCGCCTCTCTATACCGTTCACAGCCGCTTTTTCCCAGTCGAGCTCCGAATAAATTTTCCTCTATTTACCCTATCGATCTGACACACCGGAAGGCTACCGAGGAACACCGAGGAGCGCGAGAATGGATAATTAGGATCGCGTTGTCCGCCGCGCGATGATCGAAGAGGTTCGAACGAGAACGGCGAAGAGGCGAGAACCTATGGCGGGGAGATTTAATCGCGAAACGCGAGCGAGTCGAAGGGAAAAGAAATGTTGGAGGCTCGACCGCGAGCAACTCAAGACACCGCCTAGCACGGTGTTGGCGCGATGCATTGTTTCACGAGATGGTAGAGAGGCCTCTTTACGCCACCCCGACTCTCCGTTGCTTCCTGCTCCCGGCTTTTTAAGTACGCTTATTTACCGCGACCCGTCGAACCAATCGCTTTGCACGTCGGAGGACGTGGACGCGAGTGGTTGCAGCGATGGCTAATAACCCGGAGAAAATGGAGTTGCGGCACGTCGCGGCGTGGCTCCTCGATCTTACCCTCGCGAGGACCGATCTCGCTCGAAGGGTTGTTCCACGCGAGCGAAATTGCATCCGAGTTGCTCGATGTCTTCGCCCCGAAGGAAACCAGCGTCTCGGACGGAATTCTTTCCCCTCGCGCGAGAAGTCACACTTGCACGCCCGTATCTTCTGCCGACACTCTGTGCCTTCGTCTCTTCTAATCGTGGAAGAGAGAAAGAGAGAGAGAGAAAGAGAGAGGTATCTTCCGCGTGAGAATGATCGATATTAGAGGCGGCAGGAAGCGTCAGGATGGCTAAGTAGGAGGCTGTAACCAAATCGATTAATCAAATCCAGTTAGCTATTACGGGACCAGCGGGACACGTTTGCCCTCTACCCTGATATATTCCCCGGCTTCCCGGCCACCGGTGCTCCTCCTCTCTCCTCTAATTTGTCCTGGATCTAATCCGTTCGTAGTGCCCTCGAATATCGTGGGATGTCGCGACCTCCCTCGGGAGCCTAGCTAGGGAGACGCCGTGTTTGCGCATACAGCCACTTCACCACCAATTGTTTTTAATCTTCTCGACGAGAGAACTCGCAAGATTACTAGCTGGTACGCGTCGTCGTTCCATCGAATTGATCGTCAGCCCGAAGGATTTTATTGGATTCGATACGGGAGATCGGAAGGGGGACGGCCGATCAGACGGATGGAAACGGTGGCTACTCGCTCGCGAGATCATCGATAGAAGAGTATCTCGAAGGCGGGCCGGAGAATGGCGAGGATGGTGGCGAGTTTCATTGAAATTCGCGACTCGGGGAAGATCTTTACCCAACTTTCCTCGTTTCCCCGTGGATGAAATATACGCGTTCGAAAGTCGGAGTCCGCGACGAAAGCGGGTACATCAAACAGGCCGCGTTCAGCCAGGACTCGGCGCCTCGGCAACCGGCAACTTCAAGCCCCCTTCCACCCCCTT
>NIJG01000025.1:1140818-1193689 GCA_002201625.1 Euglossa dilemma | reverse complement strand
GGAGCGGCGAGGAGCGGCGAGGAGCGGCGATAAAAGGAAGAAATCCAGCAACTTCAGAGAAAACTTTGCGGTCTACTCGGCCAGGAGCACAGACTTTGTGCACACACAGAGGCAGCCGGAGAGAGGCAGCTCTCGAAACACCCTCTCGCGTGAAAACAGTGGTAGTTTCCTGGCTAAATATATTCACGCCATGCGTACGTACACTGCGAGAGCCGGCAGGGTTGTTTGGCGCACTCACACCAGCAACCCCGTGACGATTACATGGAGATTCCATCGCACATCCCCACGCGTCCGCGCTGCTCGGCGCGAGTGTGCGTGCGCGCGTGTGCGCGCGGGTGCGCCTGTGTTCCCGGAGAGGCTGAGGAAACGCGAATGTGCGTGTATGTGCATTGGCTCGTGGAGCATCGCGGAGAGGATGGTGAGGGTGAGGGCGAGGACGAGGGACGGTGACGGTACTTGCTGGTGGTGGTGGTGGTTGCGAGTTCCTAAGCGAGGGTGTGCGCGGCGCTGTCGGGTTTCAGGGTGGTTGCAGGGTGGTTGCCATCGGTGTGTGTCGGTGGCAGGCCGGTTACCAGGCAACCGGCAATAAAGGAGCGTGGATAGCCAATGGCGGCCCTCAATACACCCCTTCGTCTAACACGGCTTGTTTTCCGTGCTTAAGAGCGAGACAGAAGGAGCTTTTGCTTTAGTAGCTGTTAAGACCTTAAACCCGTGGCCTTGCTTGGCTGGCTGCCTTGCGCCAGACTGCTCGCGTCTAATAGAACCTCTTAGAAACCGACGGCCTGTGTTTCTTCGATAATTGATATTCTAATCCTGCCCGATGCCGCCTCTCGCCGCCCTCGCTCCAACCCCACCGAATTACGTTTAACGTTTCGTCCACGGACCACGGCGTCCATTTGTCGCCACGCTTTTCTTCCCTAGCGGCGGACCAGGGCCGCCAAACGATTCCTTTCTTTCGATAAAACCTGGAAACCAGTCGAAACCAGTCGAGGAACCAACCTATGGAAATCGGTGGAACGCGTGCGATCGCCACGGTAAAAATTTCCCTTCGTCCAGTTCGTTTCGCGTTTTCCACCGGGGCGAACGTCATCTGCCCTTTGGGTCGACGATTCGTTGTAAATTGCGTCGGACGACCGGTCACCGGACACGCGAGACCCGTTGAAGACCCGTTGAAGGCCGGTGGAGAGAAAAGGGAGACTGCTGAGCGACGAGTTTACATGGAGCAAATGGAAAGGCGCGAAGTGTTAGGAAAGGGAGGGTGGGTCAGAAACGTCGCGGCGTCGTTACACAGTGGGCCGTGTGTACGGTGTCCCATGGGGAGGGCGAAGGTAGCACGTAGCACACCCCTGGGACGTCTTCAGTCGTCACTTGTCCGTATTAAACCAGGGTACTAATCCCGAAATTTAATTTGAAAATCTTTTCATGGCATCGCCGTTCATCCCTCCTCCATGTCCATCTTCCTCCGGCTCTCCCTTCAGCTCTCCCTTCGGCGTGCTCGCTATGCACCGCCAAGACGTTTTAAACCCGGGGAATTACCCGGGCTTTTGTGCGTCGTAATTGAAAATTCGTTTCCGCCCCTTTTCGCGGGCCGGAGAACGGATAAATGCCCTTTCGTGGATTCATCGAGAGAAATTACCTCGTCGCCGGGTGAATGAGACGCCTCGTCGTCGTCGTCCTCGTCGCCGACGTCGTCGTCGCCTTCTCGGCCCCGCTCCGCGAGACGCGCGATTTCCTCGTTTCGGCTTGGCTGCCATTTTATAAACGAAACTACGTAAATGCCAGTCGGGCTGGTGAAAGCAGCCGGATGATTAACGAGACAAACGCTAGTTTCTCGGCGCGCTCGTAATCGAGAAAAATTAGATCCGCGCGAGGGCAATGGATCGCGGAAAGCTCGCGCAGGATTTCGTCGGCGAGCAACGTCGGATCGTTTCGACCGATGTAATTACCGGCGGGTTAGCGTTGCGTTAAGTCGCGTTAACGAGTATTGTCCGTCCGAGGAGGAGGGTCAGGTCTTTGAGCTTTTCGTTCGGTAAAAAGCGATCGCGTTTTCGCCCGCGTCGCTCTCGGATCAGTAGAAATCGCGTTGCCTGCGCGTTACGAGTCAATTTGATGCACCAGCTTCCACCTCGCTCTAGCTATCCTTCTTACGAATCAGCGCGTGAAGAACCAGACTGGTAAACTCCGTCTCTCCGCGATCCTTGACAGAGTTGTTACATCGTTACGAAATACCCGTTTATCGACGACGAACGAATTAGAAAAGAACGGCGAGATGGATGGATAGAGCGCGAGAGTACCGGGACCAACAGAATCCGAGGAAACGCGTCGCGTTTCCGCAAGAGGATCATTTTCAAGGCACCCTACGCGGTCCCCTGGACACGCGGTGCGAAATACCGGCACAAGTTGAAAAATGCATCAAGCCGAGAATTATTTATCGAGCGCGTGAAACATGTAACGCGGTCGTTTACATAGCCGAAAGGGCGAATGGAGCGTATCCGAGTGCAGTCGATGCTTGGATACATCCCGAGGGATGTTTCGGTAGATTAGGGACCCTCGACGCTGGGTAGTTTTGCTGCACCATGTAACACGCTGTAAAACACTTGTAACAGACCGGCAGAAGCTTAGGGTAAGCTGCTAATGCTTCCACGATGTTTTCGGGGTCGAATTAATTTGGCCGGTTGGATCGGTCGCCCTCTGGAGACTCGGCTCGATTCGATTCGCTTCGTGCGTTTCCTTTTTTTCTCCACCTTTCGCCTCTTCTTCCTCCGCCCGTTCCTTTGCCTCGCGTTCCGTGCGCGATCAATGAAATTTCGATCACGAGATCGGGATCTCGCCGGGGTCTCGCGTGGGCAAAGAATTTGTTGTCCGAGAAGCACCGGTAACAGAACGAAATTGCAGGGTTGCACAGCGGAGAAAGATGGACGCCTTAATTATTTTAGATACAGCGTTCGAGGCCGACAATGGGTAACGAAGACGTATAATTAACGTTCAGGAGGTGGCACGACGGGAGATGAGTTTTCTTTTAAGCAGCAGGAATTACGTTGTTTCTCGAGCCACCGATTCGCGCATCCAGCGTGCATAATACAGCAGTAATTAAGTTCTCGGGTAAAACTAGTTCCCGACAGGTTATTTCGCGAAAACTCGACGGCTTAATCACGGTTACTGCGAAACGCGTTTCATCGATCCCGGACCTCACAATCAGGAGGCCGTGGCCCCCTTGAATGGCGATAATTAATGAATAGGACGCGGCCGAAGAAAAAAAAGAAAAAAGAAAAGAGAAAGAAAAAAAAACCGAGAAGAAAAAGAAAAGTAAATGGAAAAAAAAGGAAGGGAAAAAATAGAATAACGAATTCGTGGGCGTATTTCTCGGAAGCGCTTCTCGACTCTTTTACCCTCGACTACCCCGCGCGGTTTCTCCGTTTCTTTTTCTTCCAGGGGCTTCACACCTCGTGGTCAGAAACGTGTTTTCACGCGCGTCTCGCACCATTCTCCGTGGTCCGCGGTGGCCATGCTCGAAATTCGACCCTCTACCAATGGTGTGAATATTATGATGGCCACGCATTCAGGTGCCAGCCGCGGACAATGGGCAAAGTGTTGATTGCCCGAAAACAACGCGTTTTTTTACCTCCGCGAACGTACTTTGTTCCACGCTGCTCGTGAGCGAGTAGTCTTCCGTCGTAGGATGTTCAAGGTTCCCCTTGCTCGTCCACTCCACCGAGAAGTGGCTTTCTCTATCTGTCCGAAAAATCTCGCTAATCCGAGTTTCGAGTATTCGAAAAGTCGCAGAGAAAGAGGGAGGGAAAGAGCGTGGAAGGGTAGGAGAGTGGGAAAGTGGAAGAGAGAGAGAGAGAGAAAGCGCGCCGGTCTCGTTCGCGCGTTATAACTCGTCGTTCTTAATTAAATCGAACGCTCCGAATGGACTTAAAGCGAAACGTTGAAACTAGCGAGGTCGGTTTGAACGTCGGAGGATAGAGGACGAGCGCGGTGGTCCATTCACGCGTCCAATTAATACCGAAATTGCTGCTATCAAGCAGCGCATTAGGCACTTTCGCGTGATTAACGCGAGCGTTCCGCGCTGAGCTTTCAAAGTCGCGGGCAGAAAAGCGTCGAATCCGGTGAAAGGAAAGTAGCAGCGGGCGGCAAACAAGAGAGATGAGTCACGCAATTTCACCGAGGATGCTCTCGCGCCTGGCTCTCGCGCTGTCTACGGTCCGCCTTTACTAAATTACATTAAATACTTAACGCACACGCGACCTTCCTCCGCTGCCCGGCCGGCACACGAAACGCATAATTACGAGTCCTCGCAGGAAATTCAAGAGGGTTAGAGAGAAGGTGCGCGGATGTTACCGCCCCGACGACGCGGCAGGACGTGGTTTTTAGCGAATCGTCTCCCGGAAAACGAGGGACGCTCCGCAACCAGCGACGAACACCGTCGACCGAGGGTCAAAGAGAGACGGGAAGAGAGAGAAAGGCCGTCGACGCCTTGGCAATTCCCGAAATAAATTCGCTTCCAGCACGTGTGCGGTGCAAACTTTACGTCACGGCCAACCCTTACGTAATGTACGAACGGAGAGACGTTGGACTAGTAACGAGAGATACGGAGCTAGATAGAGAGGAATAGACCCGCTCGTTCCTAGTAGAAGGGTTAAAAGAGAGAAAGTAGGATCGAAGCGGGAACGCGAGGGACGTGGAAGCACGCGAGAGAGATGAGAGGAGAGAGAGAGAGAGAGAGGGAAGGGGGGAGAGTGCACCCCATGGTAGCTACCCCTTTCGACTGGGCAGTGCCGGCATAAGTCAGGAATTCCTGGCACGCGGTATATTGCGCGGGGGTGGAGGCCCGGCGGTTATAAGCTATAGTCTCCGGCGTGGCATGGCATGCACAGCCATTTACTTCATTATGTCATTAAGCTTAATGGCCCTGGCCCTAACACGGTTCTAGACTATAGCCACTTCTACAGTTCGTCCCCATTAACTCCTCTCTGGNCGCCGCCCCCGCCCCCTGTCCACCCACCGTCGACCGGTGTACTCTTGTCTGCTAGCATCCTCGTGAACCAGCCCGGGGCTTACAATGAGCATCGACTTTACGCCGATGACCGGCTGAAATTGCCGGCAGCATCGTGGAAAATTTAACGAACCTCGCCAGAAGCTAAACGCCGCGTACGTGAACGTCGATACCGGGATACCCTCATTGTTTTCCCGTTATTTTCCCAGACAAGCCTGTCCAGGGGAAATAAACCGCGTTTCACGGCCGACGCGTTGCCCGAGCCTATAATTCGCCGCGAATAACCGCGAATAACCGCGAATTCTTGCGTAGCCGGCTCGCGCGCGCGCCCTCGGTACCAACAAACTATCCTCCAGCATGGAAAAATGTGTACAAATTAATTCGACTCTCTCCAGTCGCGACTATTAGCGCGGCACAAAACCCCGAAACGCTGGCGACGAAGCCACGAGCGGTGGCTTTTAATTAGAGAATCGCGAAAGAATCCCAGACACGATGGGACAAAACTCACTCGTTAACGGAGCGCGCGCCAACTAAGTGGCCGGACCCGGTGAATAATTGTTCGCCTGAAAACTGGCTACAATCGCGTCCGTTCGCAAAGGCGCGCGAGGGATCGAGATCGACGCCGAGCGAAAACTCGTTCGCGACTCGCGCAACCGCTCTAAATCTAGCCCCGCGTCCTACCGGTTTCATTTTGCCACGCGAACCAGCCAGCCAGCCAACCAACCAACCAGCCAACCAGCCAGCAAACCAGCCAGCCAGTCCCGGAGTACGGTAGATTTTATGCTGATGATCGGGCGAAATTGTCGGCAACATCGCGTAAAATTTACGGTATTCATAAGAGTCGCGCGATCATGTACGTGGCAGCGGCACGGAGCGAGCTTTCAGCCAACCCCTTCCAAATCCGTGCTCGATGGAGACGCGAGGGTCGCAAACTTGTTACAGCACTGCTTGGGGTTCTAATAATTGGAGAGCGCCAAGCCAACGTTCCACCACTCCTGGACAAAAATATTACTTATCGAGGAACGATGCGTGTTCCGTTACGACCATTTCGATCAATTTTTATCACTCGTCTGGAAATTTCCAAATATTTATCCCGATATCGTCGCCGTCGTCGCCGTCATCGTCGTCGTCGTCGTCGTCGTCGTCGTTGTAGTTGTAAGCTCGATCGGCGATTCGAACGCGCGATAACAAACGCATCGACCTCGGTTACGATTAAATCGCTTTTAATAATTTGCATAATTTCGTGTTTGGAGGAGGGGTGAAAGGACGCTTTCGTTTCGAATCGATTCAGTGACACGGATTAACAATGCCGCGCAAGCACCCTTTGAAAATAGAACGACTAAACATCGGGAATTAAATGAAAAGCGGAGCTACGGCTTGAAATTGTTGCACGAGCGAATGATTTCATAATTATTCTCCGAGTGGCGGGCTACGTTCGATCGGATAATACCGGCAATACGATACGCTCAATGGCGCAATTAATCGTCCCCATGGTCGTCCAGACTTCAGAGATTTTCAACGGCTAGTCACGTTTCGCGTTTGTCTCTCGCTGTTGTCGATCGCTGTCCCGGCGAATCGGCCGAGTTTCTTGTCGCGAGACCGCGAATCGCGATCCGCTTGGTCGAACGAAAAGTTTCCACGGCGAAAAGTTGTGGGAACGGGCTTTCGATTCGGCCACGAGCGACCAGCAGTCGGCGAAACACATGCAACGCTTCAGGAAAGTGTTGACTGCCGAATGTTTTCGAAGTAACCCAATATTTTTGTAGCCCAACTACATATTTTGTTCGTTGGCGCCAGACAAACTCGCGTCCGCACATGTCGACCTAAATTTAGTTCTCGAACTGCTCTTCCTCGCCCTTCCTTCCACTCTCACTGCGAAACTCTTATCTTTTTCTCCACGGAGTTTGCTTTTTATCGCGAGCTTCGTATATCGCCGTGGCCAATTGCGTTCGCCGAGTGGAGAAACGTGGGAAATAGGAAGAAGCGTGGATAGAATCGGCGGAAGGACGTATCGGCTATACGCCGGGTGTGATACGCTTGGACGAAGATTTGGAAATGGCACGTCAAACGGAGAAATTATCGGAAGCAATTGTCTAATGCTGAGAAAGGAGGAGGACGGAAGGAAGGAAGGGACCAGGTAAGTTAACGATCGGTGGAAGAAACTCCTCGGCGTCTCGTTCGCTCCCCTCAAGGTCGACGAGAAGAGTCTAATTGTCCCTTCCAGGAGAGAGACTTGGCAAGCTTTCAAATTTCTTTGCTTACAAATTCATAAGGACACCCCGGGAAATACACCTCCTCGAAGGAAATTTATTGAAATTAGTGCAATTAGCGGATTGCGGAGGATCGGAGGACGCGACACGGATAAGATGGCTCGCGGTATCGATTCGCGCATCGATTAAAAGCCAACGGAGAGAGGTAGCAGACGAAATCGAATTCGCGTTGCAACGGAGGATATCTCGTTAATTCCGGTGGGAAATGGAGGTGGCTCGTGTCGCTCGCTTAGCCGCGTACCCTTTCCAGAGAGGAACGCGCNCTTAGCCGCGTACCCTTTCCAGAGAGGAACGCGAACGATAAAACGCGCGATGATCTCTTTCTTGGATCGAAGAAACGCGCGGACGAGCCGGTGGCAAGACTCTGCTGGAGCTGTCTTTGAAACGTAGAACCATAAGAAATTTAATCCAGAAGAGCTCTCACATCCTCAACACCCCGTTTTAAACAGCCACCATTGTCTTTCTCATTTCAACCGACCCATCGACGCCGGTCGAAAGAAAGACGCTCGTGTAACCCCATCGTGTCGCGTGATAAATTCGTGCGAGGATCGCACGCGGTTCCGTGTTCCTTGGCATTAGTTCTTATCCGTTCTCTGTATCTCTCTCTACCTTTCTGCCCCCACCGATCTTTCATCCCTTCCATCGCGGAGGCTCGCCCTCTTCCGCTCAATGGAACGCGCGCCCATCGTGGAAAATCGCACCGGTGAAAAGGTGTGAATCTCCGGCCCTCGAAAAAGGACGACAATGCCGGTGCTGGCGTCGCACAATGAGCCTCTAAACCCACAATGTAGCCACTGTATCTGTACGAACGGCAGCGAGAGGGCTTCTCCTCTCGCGCGCCACCCCCGCACGCCCCCAACCCCTTTTCATCGGCACAATCCTACCGCAAGGAGTCGAGGATGCCTGGATGTTCTCGAAAGCACATTTTTCAGCCGCATAATATTTATTCGTCCGCGAGTTGTATCGCTTTAAAGTGGTACCGGTGAAACCGAAAACCCCCCCTAACGGATCCGAGAGACAGAGAGAGAGAGAGGAGCACAGACGGCCCGAACGCCACGCGAAAAGGACGAAATTCCTCTGATCGTCGTAGCGAGAGGTTACGCTATTGCTCCTCTCTAACCACCACCACCACGCCCATTTCTGTCTAAATATTTCCAGAGTTACGAACCGACTTTCTATTTATCCTATTCGTTCCCACCCTCTGTCCTATTCGTCGCTCGAAAATGCCTTCCCTCTCTCTCTTTGCCTATCTCTCTCTCTCAATAGGTAGAACGCGGGTTCGACCAACGTTGTGCTCTACGAAAGGGTTCGAAATTTCTACGTTCCGGCCTACCGAGCCTCTGGCTGACAAAAATACGTACCAGCGTGTAAATCGGTGCGACGGATTTCCGTGTGCGCGTAGCGCGCACACGTGCGCAGTGATCATTGTTCGTTGTATTGTCAAGCTCGCAGGACATGGCGTCCTGCTTTTTGTCGGGACCAGCTGAGTCAAAATGGCCTCCGGTCGATGACGTCACGATTTCACGTGCTCCACACGCAATAGGTACACGCATCGATCCCGACTACGCGTCCAGGCTTAGCCGATAGATGTACCGTGGTACGAGTACGTCCAAAGGATAACGAGAGAGAGAGAGAGAGAGAGAGAGAGAGAGAGAGAGAGAGAAAGAGAGGAAACGAAATTACTCAGCTATCCTCGGTCATCTTGGACTCGGCCAAAGATCCTTTTCTCGCGGTAAGAAAATTCCGTGGAGACCAGGACCGATCGCGAACGGAACGTCGCGAAGCTAATGACCTCTATTCAGAACGCGGTGTTAAAAGTGCGAGCGCTTTTGGCTGGCTCAAAGCCGCGGGAACTACTAAATTCACCAGGCAAGAACGTGTAACGAGTTCCTATTAAAAATAAGCGTCCTTTCACCGGCTCAAAGTTTCGACGCCATTCAATTCGAAAGATGAATTTAACCGGTTATTAGAAAGGGTTTCATTCTGCCCGGTCATAATTGCGTTCTGAATATAAGTAGCGCTAGAGAAATTCAAAGTAGAACGTCCTCGACCACCAGCGCATCAGTCTGCTCTAAATGCGGCGCGTTGCTTCCTCCAGTTCTCTGCCTCGCGAATCCGCGAAAATATTCGGAACGCGCGAGCTCGTCTGCTAATCGGCGAAAAATTGGCCGTCGATCGGTCGAATCGGCCTGTTCTCCGTGAGAAATCTCGGCTTGGCAGGTACTCGGAGTTTTTCCGCCTCGAAGGAGAAAGTGTACGGACAGTTGGATCGATGGAGCGGACGGTAAGTCGATCCAAAGTGTCCTTCTGCGCGTTCTAAAGCGAAATTCTTCTTCGGTATTATGCCTGGCTTCTAAGGTTTCCCTTACGGCCGTACACCGGTTTCGCGTTATTACGCGGTGCTAATGAGCTCCAGCTAGTAATCAAAGCAAATGTTTCATGACACGAGTGAAAACCGTTTGAAGGCTTTTCCTTTATGTCGTTTGGCCTTCGTCGCGCGACTCGCTCGCCTCTATTTTTATCCTCGCTTCTAAACTTCGTTTCACGTAAACGCCATCATCGTGCACGCTCGTTGATCGTGCTCGCGATCGAAGGAAACCTAACGTTTCCTCTTCTTTTCCCCATTTCGCTTCTTCGTCCTCCTCCTCTTCCTTCTCATGTTGCTGCTGCTGCTACTACTACTACTACTGCTACTATTATTACTACTACTGCTATCCCTTTCCTTCTTCGTTTTCGTGGGGCGGAATATTTTAAGTAAATTTTTTTCCGCGAATCGGTGTGTTATCCGCTGGCATGTTTTTGATTACAATTCATTCCCCGTGTTTACCCTGCACCCGCTGGTACAGGTTCGCGCAGACAAACCGCTGCTCCAGGCACTGACTGTTACTAATTAAGGGCGGTTTCAGTACGCGTGTTAATTCTTAATTAATATCTTTGTTGCCTCCTCCGACGTGGCAGCAGCCCTCGGCACCCATTTCTCGTTCCTTCCTTCTCTCCACCTCTCTCTCTCTCTCTCTCTCTCTCTACCTCTCTCTCGCCGCCTCTCTCTTCCTCCGTACCCCTTTCTCACTCCCCGTTTTCATCCTCCCTCTTTCTCTCATCTGCTTCTTCTCTCCCGCAGCACCTCCGCTTTCTCGCTTTTTTCTCTTCTTCGTACCGGCTCTCCTCGTCTCTGCTCCGCGTCCTTCTCCTCTCGCTTTCTCTCGCCCGTTCAACCCTCTCTCTTTGTCTGTCTTTAGCCAACACCCCAGCAGGCACCGTCCACCCACTTCTCTTCTGGAGTCTCTCGAATGAAAGGAGATGTATGGGAACACACGCGCATCTCGAGCCACTATGATAGGTACAATCGGTCACGAGTGACGAAAGAAAAAGCAAGAAAGGACTGCGGAGGAAGCGCGTTCCTCCGATTTACCGCTCAACCGTTTCAACCGGTGAATCTCTCTCGCGACGAATCGAGAAATCGTTGGTTAACCCCTTTGTCGCTTAACCCTCGCGACTTCTCTTTCTATTTCTCTTTTCTATTCTCCCTTTCTCTCTCTCTCTCTCTCTCTTTCTCTCTCTTTCCCTTCGACAGTTTCTCGTGAGCACCTAAATTGTTTCCTCGAGCTTCCTTTCGCTCCTTGAACGACGAGTGACAATTAATTAGGAAACAGCCACGCTCGTCTCCGCGTTACGCGCGGCGAAAAAAAGTAATCCCGCCAGTATTCGGCCAGAAGTATTCCCTCTTCCTCCAACGAGACATCGCGATTTCGACCCCTGGCTCGAGCCACGCTTGGAAAACTTTCTTCTGTTCGACCGAGGGATTTCACCGGCAAATACTCTTCAATCGTAATAGCCAGCGGGGGCTCTCGAGATCTCCAACGAGCCTCGCGCCTACTATTTCGCGAATAGTCAACAACGTTCGGCTCGGCATTGAACGGTGCCGTTCTTTGAAATCGAGCCCTTTACCATTACCATTACCACGAAAAAATGTCTGTAAAGCCACCGCGACTCGAGCGGCTCTATTAATCAACCATCCTTCCCGCTTCGATGCGTCCCGTTTTTCATCCGAGAAAAATACTCCCTAGTTTTTCCCTCTAGTTTCCCCCGATAGTTTGCACCCCTGCGCGGTGCCCCTCCTTCTTCCCGACTTTGACTTTCGCCCCTTCGCCTCTTCTTTCGCCTCTTCCTTCCATTCTCCGCTTCATCATCGATATCCTCTATCATGCGCCGCATTTATCGCGTTATCCGTCGTTTAGCGCTCAACGAGAGTCATTAGCTCTGCCTTTATTCGCCTGATCGTCGCGTGGAAGGAACAGCTGGATGTTCGCGTTTCCTAACCTCGTTTGTTTCCTCTTCCTCCGATTATAGATCCTCTCTCGTTTACCAACTTCCTCCTCATTTCCTCCAGCCTATCGACGCCGCTCGAAGCATTAGCATAAGTCCAGCTTTCCTTCGCTTTCCCTCTGCTTCGTCGAGAGTCGCTGGGAATGGTAACGCGGGAAATAAGACGATTGGATCGGACACCGGGGATATCTTGCGACGGTTCAGCCATTCGGAGGGTTCGATAGACATCCGCGACAGAGGGAGGTGGTGGATATTTGTATCGAGGTTACGGACGTCGCCAGTCTTTTCTCGTCCTCCATTTACCCGATGAATCTGCCTATTATTCCGTTTCTAATTCCTCGGATGGCTTGGATCGATAAACCGATCCCGTCGATCCATCCATTTTTTCATTCTACAATTCGAATTCGTTCCATCTCGCGCATAAAGTTCCGTATAACTCGTATCCCGATATAACTGGGTTTACTCGAGACCGATTTTCGACTTGGTCGGAGCACTCGCGGCGACATTATTCCGAGAAAATTCTCTTCTGTAACGAAGAACGTTTCGCCGTCTGTCGAAAATCGAGTTTCACGGCAAGTCTGAGACGCGGTTCGTCTTCGGAATCCAGCCCGTTCGCGATGCGAAATTTCCGGCGCGATGCGACACGCCAGGCGGAAATACCGTTGTCCATTTGCTCGTTGCTTTTCCTCTCGTCTCGGTGCCATATATAATTGACATCGTTTTGGGTCGTAAACCGAGGCTGGTAGAAAAATAGGTAGCATCCTGGCGGAAACTGTCCTCCACGGAAAGGCTCTCCCTTCCCTCGTGTTTCGCCGCGTCTCCAATTTTCCAGCCGGCTTTTCTGAGCGTTGCTAGCACTACCCCGGGAGCCATGCCAGTCTCCTTTTGCTTCCAGAATCCTCCGGTATTTTCCTTTGCCGGCAAATTGGACTATTACGGCAGCGGCTTCTACCTCGGCACCGTGTCTTCGCGAAAACCGCGTATTTTCTCTCTTCCTCCGCCTCCGCAGCCTGCCCCGCTCGCATCCCGCCCGCTCCTACCCTTTTCCACATCCCTCGACAGAGGTCCTCTTACCTAGCGGGCTCAAAGTGGCGCGCAGTTGTTAAAACAACCAATTCTGTCGGAAAGCTGCTCGTTACGGACGCCTCTCTCTCTCTCTCTCCCTCTCTCTCTCTCTCTCTTTATCTCTCTCTCTCTTTCTCTTTCTTTCTCTCTGTCAGTCCTTGCGGAATCCTTCGTAATCCCGATGGTACAAACCGTTCGTCTTCCTGCTGACGCAACGGAAACGCTGGCCAATAAAATCCCTATCTTGCACGGTGCCATCTTAACGACGCACTTTCAACACGGATTCGCCTGATCGTTTATTTCGAGGCAGTTCCCAGCCTTTCCCCTGTAATTGGGACGTTTCCCTTCTTTCCTCCACCCCTGCGCGATCTTCGCCTCTCGGCGCCTCTCGGCGCGTTCCAAGGGGAAGAGGAGGAGGAGGAGAGTTTCGTTATAATTGACCGGTATCTGGCGCATCGATCGGATCGCGATCGCGGAAAGAATGGAAAGAACGGAGAGAATAGAACGATTTGGATTGCGGCGATTGGGCGTGGTACCGGTGGAATCGAGTTTCGGGAAAAGAAAGTATCCCGTTACCGATTAGCGCTGGAATAGCGGAGGGTGTGGCAGGCACCCTCGATTTCTCGAAATATTTTGACAAGAAATTTAATATCGGGCTCGTCGCGAAGACTCGGGGACCAGGCGAAATTATACAGGATTGCTCGTAGGTACCTGACAGAGGGCCTCTCTCGGTCACCCCTCTCTCGAGCCTCGAAAGCGTTTCGAGCGCGGAATAAGTAAGCGCGTGCAAGCTCGTGTAAGTTCGCTCGTACCGAGAGTCCCGTTAGACGCGGAGGTGAGCCACGGGAATCATTTTCGACCTGTCTTTTCTTCTTTCGAACGACATCGCTCCGCGGGTTAGGCGAGCGGCGGCTTAATGGCTCGGAAAAATCCCAGTCATCGCCGGTATGAATACGTAATCAGTTTTCCGCTGGTGCTTCGCCATATGACGTCATCGCGTGAGCGATGTAGCCCTGTCACCGCCACCGAGACACTCGTTACGTATCTCAACGCGAATCCCCGCGTCTCGAAATTCTCCCGTCCTTGACGCCTCCTCCCTATCCTCCAAACTTCCACCCCGGGATACCCGAAGCGCGTGGCACGGAGGAATCGCGCCTAGCAGTTCTTCCGATTCCACGCGATTGCACGTAAAACCGTCTTGGAAGTTGCTACGTGCTCGACTCGAGTACATACGCGGTTCTCGGCGACTGCGTCGGATTCGAGGCTGCGACATTCCCGGGTTAGCAGCAGCAGCGAACAACTCGAGCGAACACCGCCATAACCTTCTGCACGCTCGTTTCTGCCTCTTTATGGATTCGCCTCGTAAAATTCGAAAAAGAGATCTCTCGCTTCCCGTACCGACAAATGGACGGAGAATCGAGTCTACCGTTTCAGCGAGTTTCCACGAGAGTTCCCACGCGAGCCGTCCGAGCGACGCGTCGCTTCGCTACTACGCCATTAATTCGACTATTTTGGAAAGTCTCTTACCTGGACTGGCGTTCGAGAACGAACTCTTGGATTGAGAGAAACCTGGAACAAAAATGGCATTACTCGATCGGTGTGCGAGGCAACGACGGAACGGTTGGACGGGAATATAGGGCATGCGAAGTTGAAAACGTTCCGCTAGAGGTTTAACCGACGGATATGTCAGCCGAGGAATTACCACGGCAAATATTATCGCGGCGATAATAACCCATCGCGAGTTATCAGCCTCGAAGGATGCAAAGACGAAGAGGAGGGAAAGAGAGGAGAAGCGTATCGCGCGTGTTGGAGAAATGAAATTTCATTGAAAAATTAACTAGAATTCCGTGAAGCGCGTTTGGAAAGGGTGGCATACAGCGGCGCTCCGCTACCTCCACGCTCGACCCTGATTAACGACTTGGCGAAATTAACTCGACAATTATTTCATTAACGCCTAGTAAGACATTTTTCATCCGATCTCAATGGCCTTTGGGATCCAGAGAGGGAGACACGTGCGCATATACATACGTGTACATATATATACGTATACACGAGCCGACTCGAACGCGTTACCCTTAATGATTCGACCAGAATTAACTGTAATTTAATTAATTAAAATCTCGTGAAAAAGAAATAAAGCGGTGTTTTTCGCGCAGCACCCAGGTCACCTCGTTAGAATGATTATCGAAATAACGGCATAATTTTTCGTATCGCGTTTTCGAATTTAAATCGAACGTCCGCGTGCTGGATCGATGGCGGAACTCGAGCGAAATATAAAACGCGATCGACGCTCAGACTAGGGTGGAGAGCGATATAATAACGCAACGGGAAAACGCGCGCGATCTTAATTATTGCGTTTCCATAATTTTGCGTTTAACGAGTGACAAGCGGTCGGGCTGTGGCGTCGGGGCGACAACAGCGATATTCGTAATTAAAGGCAATTTCGAAAACCGCGCGATCCTTGCCAGGCGCAGGCCTTCCCGTCAGCGGCTCGGCTCGCACGTTGCTCGCTGGTTACTCGCTGGTTGCTCGCTCGTTGCTCGCTCGTGAGATTTCACTCGTTAGTTCCGCCGTACCTGCGGATTTAATTGCCTAACGCGCGACGGAACAAATCCGGCCGTTAATCGCCGACGGGATTCAGATTCACTTTGTCGAGAGCCGCGGCGGACGACCGCTCGCGTACGTTTTTCCATTTTGCAAAAGGTGGCTGGTGCCGGAAGCGGGAGAGCGGCGGTGCCGGGCAGATACGCGCGACTCGTTTTCAGAGGCCGCGCCGCGGCCCCTGCTACGGAAATAAGACCACGTATTAAGACGTTTCGCCACGGCCATTTTCTAATAAAGTCGTTCCCGTTGGCACGGACGGCTCGCGGGGTCTGAAAAACAGGGGTTGAAAAAGATTCCCGCGTTCCTAAGAAGGTTAGGGCTCGTTGCCTCCAGTCGACGGAGCGATAAAGAGCGTAGCGGCGTGGAGGGGTGTAGAGAGGGGGGCTGAGAGAGGGGCCGGGAGCGGGGGAGAGAGGGACACGAAGGCAAAGTTGGCGTTTCAGGAACACGGCGCGGCGAGAGTGTACACGGGCACGTCGACGTCGGCAGGCTCGCCGCGACGCTAGTTGCGTGGTGGCTGGCGGCCACGGGGGCGGCGGAACTCCACCCTCAAACGACTTTAACGAGCCGCCGTCTTAAAATGGGGATGCCGAGCTTGTGCCGAGTTTGCGCGTTTGTTTGATAAATTAACCCAGAAAAGTATGCTCCACCGTCGGAGCACTTAACAAGCCTTAGAGTCGAGGAGGAGACCATGGCAAATGTGGAGCAGGGATTCGTTGATACTCCAACGGTGATTAATACTCGTTCGAGCGAACACGGTTAGGCGTGAACAAAGGAAAATGTTTGACGCGTTCCACGCGTGGCAAGCGTGTATCCCTCGCTCCTCGATGCCGACACGGAATCGCCGCGGCGCCGAGCGACGTCGTGCGGCGTCGAGCGGCGAGCCGCAGTAAAGAGCAAACGGATACATTTTAGGGAGTCGCGGAATCGCGATCCGAGCGTTGCTCGCTCGAAGCCGTCGAACCAAGGACGCGTGTCACCGGGCATTATGTTCCGGTATTATCCCGGTTCTCGTACCGCTCCGACCGTACCTTTCACGGAAATTCAACGCGTCCCTCGGCTCGGGATGAAACTTAAACCCGAATCGC
Source organism: Euglossa dilemma (assembly GCA_002201625.1). NCBI lineage: Eukaryota > Metazoa > Arthropoda > Insecta > Hymenoptera > Apidae > Euglossa > Euglossa dilemma. The sequence continues at coordinate 1,177,337 of NIJG01000025.1, read as the reverse complement.
GGCGCGTACACGGCTGGTAGGTTTCGGATTTTTCGAAAACTCGACAATACGGCCGCGCACGGCCCGCGCCACTGCTGGTGACAAGACAGAGGGGCCTCCATTGAGAAAAATCCACTTCCTAGGTCTCGTGTTACCCGGCCGTATTTTGACAGGATCTCATTGTCGTCCCGCGGCTAAGCCCTATTGACTCTATTATGGGCCTATTAGTATTATACTAGGATTTGTGGTTACTCCTTGAAAGACGTCCTTCTTACCGCTACCCTCCTACTTTACGGGCCTCTTTCTTGCCGGGAAACCGAACGCTTAGGGAAAAGCGTCCGGGCCGTTCCACGGCTAGGTATAATTTGAGTCAGCTCCGTGGATCGCGTCGCGATTACGCGCGGTTGTTTGGCGGTTGGCGCTTGTTGGACGAAGAATCGCGCCTGGTCCCCGAGAAGCGGAGGGCATCCGAATTGAACAAAACGCGAGACGAGTAATTAGCCCTCGCGAGCCGTGGCCCCCGAGTGGTCCGGGTACGGGTTCTCGGCTCATTCTCGATGCTCCAGATAACGAGCACTCGGTAATCGGCCTCGCTGTCTCGACGACAAATAATTACCGACGTAAATAGCAAAAAGGAGGAGTGTATCGCGTTGGACTGTGAAAAGAGCGAGTCGACGGGTGGTGAAAAATAAACTCTATCGCGAGATGCTCGTTGACGGGGTGAGAAAGACGACGATGTGAAACGACGCAGAGCGGACTGACGCACGCACGCACGCAAGCACGCACGCACGTACGCGCGAACGCGCGAACCCATGCACGTACGCACTCGTAGCCTCGAAGAGCTTCACCACGAGAAGCTACCTTCGTTTTCCAAGTCGCGAGAGCAAGCATCGCGGAATGAGCTGCTACTTAGAGAGAACGGGTGGAAACGCATTCACCGGCACGCAATCAAGACTCCTCGTGGCTGCCTGGCTATGCACGTACACGCGTGCACACGCGTGTGAACCCGCGTGTTCCCGTGCCCATTCATAGCGGCGCAGCGGCAAGATTTGCTCGCGACTCCTCTCCAGCGCGAGAAAGCTAGCGCGAGTCCGTGGAACGGGCGGAAGAGGGAGAGAGAGTGAGAGAGAGAGCGCGAGAGGAGAAAGCACGGGGTGACGGCGGCGGCGGCGAGGGAGAGAAAGAGAAGAGGAAGAAGTCGGGGAGAGGAACGGGCACCGGTGGAGAAAGAGAGAGACGGCGAGAGGGAAAGCGGAGGACTACGGCGCGCGTGTGTTTGAGGCGTGAATTCATGTATGCTCGCGAAGCACTCTTCACAGGGGACAATCGAGGTGTTGGACTGGAAATCCATACCAATTTGAGCGACTTACGGTCGTTCGCTTGAAAGCCCGGTACACGCTGCCACCGGTATACACGTACGCGACGTACACGACTCGACGCGACTCGACTCGACTCGACTCGACGCGACTCGACGCGACTCCACTCTCCTCCGCTCGCGCGCGCGTTTACGCACGCATCCAGGGCTAAGCGCGCGGACGCGACGCATCCGGCCTCGTGCCGCGACGCCAGTGTCCCTTTACGCGCCGATTTACTCCGCGACGCTCGATTTCGAGGTCAACCTTTCTCCCTGGTCCTTTGCCCCGACTCGACCGCGTCCCGACGACGCGAGTGCTCCGACGACCACGACCACCACGACGACCACGACGCTTTTCGTGGCCGATGCAAAAGCCAGAGAAAGGAAAGAATTGCAAAGAACGGAGGAACGACGTAGCGAGATTTACGGTAGAATTCTCGAAGGGACCTCCGCAGGGACAAAAGAGGCTCGTTGACGAGCGGCGTGCCCGCCTCCTACTTTTCACCCGGAGTGTGAAATTAGTTAGCTGCACGTGGAGGAAAGGGACGTGATGCGGCATAGAGCCGAGCCCGCGTAATCGACTCGAACCTCCAAAGCCGGCCAGTATTTTCAATTACTTTGACCCAGTGACGCGCACCGGGCCTCTCGTCTTAACCACCGGCGATCCGGTTCCCACCTGCATCCAGATAGTCCCGATAACTGCGCGATTACGCTCAATTTCCTTTAATTCCGAGGGGGCGCGGAACGAGCGTGTCCCGATCGAGCCTCGCTAATTAGCGATCCTGTCGCATCGCTCGGCCACGATCGGGAGGAACAGTGGCCGGAAACGCTGCGGAATATCGAGCAGAAAGTTCCACGCGGCGGTGTACGCGCACGAGCTCACGGTAATGGACATAGTTTGCCGGTAATGTCCGAGACTAATTCCCGTGTTATTTCATTAACGTCCCGCAGCTCCCGAGGGGTTAGGCAGCCACGTCGGCCGACAGCATTGCCGTAACACACCGACAGTCCTGCTCCGGCTCCTAGCCCCCGAAGGGGCTCCTATTAGGCGCGTGTCAAAGGGTGAAAATTTACGAGCCGAGTACCAGCCGCGAAAAGGCCGATTGATAGTCGCACACCTACGCCTCACTACTCCCACCTACTCGCACCTACTCCTACCTACTCCTACCTTGCCTACCTAAGCCTCTGTACGCCTACGATCCCCGTCGTGTACGCGTAGACGATGCCGCCTTGAAATAATGCCGGCCGAGTTTACGCTATGGTGAAACATGCTTACCCAGCCTGTTAGCGCGCATGACTTTGTCGGCTGGTAGATCGATACCGTTTGTCCGTCGATAATCCCGTCCGCGGATTTTCCATTCGACACAGCGACCCTGTGCACCGTGCCGGGGAATTAAATAATCGAGCAACGATTACGCGGATGCGATAGACCGATCGGCCAGGCTTTGCTTTCCAGCTGCGCTGTTCGTCGCGTCGAAACGTTGCCGTCTCGATGATCGGTTTTACGGGTTATCGGTTACGTCCGCGTATACGTCCGCGTATACGCTCACGGTGTCGCGATAACTCCTCGTTACGACCGTGTTATCCTCGTTTCCCCGATACCGAATTATATCACCGGTGAATTTACGTCGCCACCTAGATCCACCGATAATGATAGACCGGACTACTTTCCTCCTTCTCGTCCAATGATCGTTTCGTATTTTCCACGGGCAATCGGGCGAAAAGTACGGGGGGTGAAAGAGAGAGGGAGAGAGAGAGGAGAGGGAGAGGGTGAGAGAGGGAGGGAGATTTTCCTCGCATTGCCGGATTGGTTTGTTCGAGCGGATTACACGATTAGACGGGAGAGGGTCGTATGATTGACACCGCGACCAGAGCGTAATGAGATAAACTCGTTTCTGACCGAGCCAGGGAAATTTGCGGCGGATCGATCGATGGGAAAACGAGAATTTCCTTTTTCGCGCGTGGTCGATCCGTGTATCATTCGCATCGCGATTTCATCCTGATCGACCAACGAGAATATCTTTCGCCGGACGACAGTTTAGGTTAACTCGAAGCAACATGGAGTACGCGTGTGAATCGCGACACGTTAAGAAAAACCGAAAGAGAAGCGGTAGAATAAAAGAAAGAGAAAAAGAGGAAAGAAAAAAAATAAATAGAAGGAAAGAGACGCCACTCGGAGACGAGAGACTGAATTTTCCTACTTCTGACGGTGAGTACGCCCTGGCAGTGTTATCCAATTATTCTAAGTTGTTAAGGCGAGTTAGGGCGCTTAAGGGACTAAATTAAGACATTCCGCGCGACAAATCTCCCAAGAATCTCAATTAACTTCTCCCAGGGGGTGCCGGTACTTTAATTAACTGTTTAATTTCGTTTAATTTGCGCTCGCAGTTGCATAAGCCACCGAGCCAGCCAGCCAGTCGGCCGATACTTTTCTTCTTTCCAGGGTAAATCGATCGATCATCCGACGATTTTTCATCCCCGTTGCTACTCCGTCTGCGAGCGGACTTTGCTCGCGTGACACGAGGAGGCGAAGTTTTCTAGAGCTGTCGCTCTGGTGGAAGAGCACGGTGTAAGAGGCTCGGAGGAAAGCGTTCACGCTTCTGGTGTCTTGGGGCCGCGCGGTATCGGTTTCAACGAGCGTAGTAGGCTAATTTGAATTGCAGCGACACTTACGCACACGTGATCGCGCAAAATCGGCCACGTACACGTAGACAGGCGGCGCGAAAGGCGCGGAAATAGAGGCGGAACAGAGGGCTGGCTACGTATTCGTGTCGCGAGTCTCTTATACGCGTCTGCAACCACTTTCCTGGAAACAAAGCCCGGCGAATTCATAATCCGCTAATTTGTTCAAGATTTTTTGCTCGAGTGCCGGCGCTTGCTTTGTCACAAATCCACCGTCGATGCGGAGCGCGTGGGGCTCGCGTTCAAGCCGCTTTGAAGTACTAATCAGTATCGACCTGCGCCTACAGGCCGCACCCCTTATCCGTGCTTCCACCATCGCCACCCGCCCACCTCCTCCCGCCCCTCCGCTGGCCCAAGCTTTCTCCCTTTTTTCCTCTCGTTCCTCCGCTTTCCGTCACAAGCCATTCCGTCAGAGGCGTGATCCGCTCGCCAAACCTCGCCAATCCTCGCAAATCCTCGCCAATCCTCCGCGACTCTTCCGCGATCCTCTGTGCTACTCCCGATTTTACCGACCTTCCCGATAAACTCGCGCCATCTTGCGATATTTTTCGATCCGGTTGAAATTCGCCCGTCCGATCCCTCGCGGTAGAAAATAATGGTCAACGATTACAATCGGGAATCCTCGGAACGGGAACGGCGTAAGAACCCGGTACGCTTTCCCAGTCCCTCGAATGAAAGAAAGGGGTACACGGGAACAATGGAGGACCGATTGCGCCACGTTTTGCGGAATCGTTCGCGGAGATGTGTTACCAGGACGATCCGAAGCGTGTGAGAAAGGACCTGGCCGGGGAAAAGAAGGGCAAAACGTGGGTGGAATAAGGAGAAGAAGGTGGAGGAGGAGGAGGAGGAGAAGAAAGAGGGATAAAGGGGAAGAAGCGAGGCGCCGCTCGGAAAGCGCGCAAGATCGCTGCGGGAGGAAACGAGCACGCAGCGTGGAGGGAATAAACGAAGAACAACGTTGTCGCGTGGCCGTGTGTGAGGGTGCGATAGAGAAGGAGTGGGAGAGGGAGAGAGAGTGCGGGAGCAAGAAAAGGAGTGGACCGACGGGAGTGTGCAAGGAGACTTCTCAGGCGTTGATAGGCAATCTAGTTGATTGCCAACTTCAAACGAACCGAAAAAAGCGGTGCGAGAGGAGAGAGGAGCTCCTGTACAAGCCGGTGGAAAGGCAAAGCCTCGACACGAACCGGCGCGAATCTCGGAATTTTTAGACAATGCGATCCGCACAGTTCCTGCATTCCGACCCTCTTCCCTTCCTGCTACCGATTAACGCGGTGCCAAGCGAATCGATCATACGGCATTTACACCGTCCCCGAGCGTTCCTCGTCTCGCGCTATCGCCTATTTATTCCCTAATTTATCTCGGTACGTATACTCGGGGCTAGTATTAGAAATTTCTTACGCGTTTCTACGTTCCATCGCGTAGACGACACCGGTATTCTACGAGTACTACTTTTCCCTCTACCGGCAGGACCGTCCGAGTTCACGGCCAGCCTCGTCTCGTCATCCAATCGCGTCAAGAGTCCGGAAATTTTCGATTTTCGATTTTCATAAAGCGCTCGAATCACGACCGGTCTCTCCCGGTCTCTGCCGGTCTCGAATTTTCGTGCTCGGGGATCCATTATGCCGATGGAACAAAAGATTCTGGATCGTGGACCGAGGCAAACGGCCTTAGAGAGCCGTTCCACGCGACAGATCCTGCGAAATTTCTAACCCTGCCACGCGCAATCGATCTCACGGCGATCGATATAATTATTATCGGGGAGAAATCGAGCGGCTGGCTTGGTCTGTGCTCTCGTCTTTAAGTCTGCCCAAGATTTAAGACAAAAAGGAACGAATGAAGTGCGCCAAATAAATGCTCTACTGTAAGACGAGGTGCTAGAGTGACGTTTGAATGGAAGGGCAGATCCTTTGTGCTGCACCGGGAACCCGACACCCGAAAATCGTTCTCAAAAAATTCGTTATACGGATAAACTCCACGAGCTCTCTACGAGGCACCGTCTTATTACCCTCTCGATACCGTTTTTCTTCGCCAAAAACTCGCTTTTTCCCCTCGCAACGACATCGATACCCCATTCTCGACCAACTCCATTTCCTCGAATACCTTTACTCCCGGATTGCGAGACGCGAAGCAAGTTTTTAATCGAGAGTATGCAGTTGTGAATCGATAAACGAACGAAATCCTTTCGAGCGATTCGAGAACCGACTGTTTTCTCCTTGTTTCGCGAGGATTCGCGAAACGAGTAGCCGAACGACGGTGATCGCGTAATTAAGAAGAAAGGATTCTCAGGGAAACGGAACGGAGGGTTAGTCCGTTGAGGTTGAGAACAGTTTGCGGGAGTGCGGCCATTTTTACGTTTTGTCCAGGTCCTTTGTGTTTTGGTGAGACATTGCAGGTCTGCCCAACACTCAACTCATTATACCACTAATTATTCATAACGTTGGGGATTATTCTAACGAAAATATTCAATTCCCACAGTACACTCACCCCAGTACTACCCTCTTTCTTTGCCTTATTCTTTCTCTCGGACTCATCTAACGTATCCGAGGCTAATCCGTCGAAAAGCAGCGAGCAATTCTTCTCTCCTCGGAGACTCGTCGGAGGCTGGTCGGAGGCTCGACGACGGTGGCTGGTCGCGATCGCGTACGATCCTCGAGTATCTTCCACTCTGCCGAGCTCGATGTCGCGTCGCAGCTGGTCAAACGACTCGAGTATGTTTGTAGATAAATCGACGAGGCGATTTCACGAGGCGTGAAGCCTGGTCAGCTGGCTGGAGTTCGCGGCAGCTCGGAAAACCGGCAAACGCGATAGAGTCGGGAGACACGAGCCGATAGGTGCAGCGGGCTGGTCGATTTTCGGTAACACGATCTTGAGTGGCTGTCTGTTAAGTGATAGCCGTAAGTGGCACGTTAAGTGCTCGTTTCACGGCGGGACGACGATACGCCTATTAATTTACTGGAAGGTCCGCGACACGCGAGGGTCCCGGATTCATCCCGAGAGTCGAAGATATTGAAACGCAATCTCGATGATTGCCGATCAATGCTTTATTACGATGTATCGCGATGCCCGTGGTCGAATGAATCGGCGTCTGCCGGTCGATAAACGCGTTGCAACGTTCGTTAACACGGCAGGAATCAATGGCTAGGATCGAGGCTGCGTTTTAATTGGTTTCTCGCCTCTTTCTTCCACCCTGGCCCCGCCGCTTAGAGCGTGTAAGGAGCAACTTGTTAAAAGGAAGTGTGCGGCTTGTATAGCAGCGTAGCAAACGCTGCCTTCCCGTCCTTTCCTTCAAAAGTTCAGGTCACTTTCATTGTAAAATTCGCGTCTAGGTGCGAGAGAGCAGCTAACGACGGGGGAGCAGCGGCCAGACGCGATCCTTGTTCCGTTCAACGGTATCCGCCGTTTCTCCGGACTGCCTCGCTAAGATGTAGGTCTTAACGAACGTGTTAAGATTGAATGAAGTGGTTGCTTGTTACTCGGCCACAATACGCGCACGGTTTGTGTAAAATTAATTATCAATTCTTCGCCGGCCCCCCTCCGGAAGAAGGTGGAGGAGGNNNCCCCCCTCCAACCCCCGGTCGCCCCTTCGTCGCCCTCCCCCGCCGAATGAAAGAAACAGTTAGAGGCTCCATTCGTGGAATAAATGGTACGGTTATAATTGTCGAAGCACAATGGGCCACGCCTCGCGAGCGGAACGATGTGACGGAAACAATGTCATCTTAATCGTCATCTATAAATAAACGGGGCGAGTTTTAATGATAATGACGCATTACGCTCGCCACGCGGCATAACGCGGCATAACTCGGCATTGGTCCAGGGCTCGTTGGAAATAAGCAACGAGAAATTCGCGACGGAAGGGAATTTTGTCCCCGTGGAACAGCCGCGGAAATTTCTCAGAGGAGAACGTTAATAACGAACGTTAATAACTGCGGAACGTTCGATATCAACGACTTTGACTGGAACTGGTGGTGGTTGTCGCGACACGAGAGGTCGGAGAAATGCGAAAGCGTGGAAGACGCGTGTCGGCTATACTAAAAGGACTAGGAAAGAAACGATAGCAAGGATAAACTCACCGTGGGGTGGCGTGTGCTGAGTCGGACTGTGCTGATGATGGTTCGCGGTGACTGCGGTACCCGGAAGTACGTGCTGCGCGTGTGCACCCGGATGCACGTTGACACCGGCCGGTGAGGCCGGAAGTTGTCCCGGTTGATGTACCTGATGATGCGGTACGTGGTGCGCAGGGTGGGGGTGGGGCGGCGGCAGGAAGGCAGCCGCGACGGCCGCCTGCGCATTCAGATAGGCCATCCGCGAGGCCGTGAGGTTGCCCAGATTCCCAAGATTCCCCAGATTGCCCAGATGATTCGTCAGGCTAGGCATGTAGTCCCATAGCTTGTGATGAGGCGCCGTGGGCGCGTAGGAAACCGCCGAGACGCCGGCCGGCGGTGATCCTTGGGGCGAGCCGCGATCGGTACCGCTTCCGTTTCCGGTACCGTTCAGCCCCAGCAGCTCCTGGATCGCGAACGGCGATCGCTGCGGCATCTTTGCGCTTTTTTTCCCTCGATTATTATCCCACCGCTTAAAACGACATCCTTCCTCTCGACGACTTGTCGTTAACCTCGCGCCGCTTCCTCGATTCTTCCTCGCTTCTTCCTCGATTCTTCCTCGATTCTTCGCGTTTTCACCCTGTCCCGGCGGCGCGTGATCAGTGTCGTATACACTGAAAGAGAGAAAACTAGCTCCACGCGAGCTCTTTGACTCCTAGGAACTTTTGTTTGCAAGCGAGATCTCGTTGTCGCGGATTCTCCGAAGGGAAAAGGCTGATTTCGTTGGGCTCCGGTAGGAATGCCGCTCGGTGCTTCACGGACGATCAAAAAATCGTGCGACCGATCCGTCTCCGCGTAGTCGAGCGAACGAATAAAAAAGAAGAAGGCTGTTATCGTGGCTAGGCCTTGGCATAACGCTTGATCGAGGTCCGACGGTTTACGTCGCGCAGTCGCATCGTTCGCGGCGTTTCGCGTTACCTTTGCCGCGGCTGCAGGATCACCGGGAAGCCGATTTTTACTATAGGCCTGCTACGTAGTTATCGCGGATCGAGCTCGGTTTCCTAAAAATATACGGATTATCTGTTTGTACGAAAGCGGAGGATCCGACCGATGGACCCGTGAGCGGCCGTCTAAGTGTTTTCATAGATCTCCATGGTGGGAAATGCGTGGAAAACGAGCGTTGCTCGATCGCGCGGGATTAACCGAGTGCTTACTCTGACGTGTTTTCGACTTATCTTCGTTGTAAAGGTGCTGGAAGCGTCGGCGATCCGTGGAGCGAGGTAACTCCGGGCAGCTTGCGGCGACCGACGGCAACCAATCGGCTCCTCTTCCACGCGCAACCCTCTATTACCCCGTTTCTTTCCAGTCGCACTTTTAACACATCTCTCTCTTCTAGAAACTACGCGTTTAACCTCACACTCTCTAGTCTAGTCTCTTCGTTGAATGGTCGTTTCGTTGTGATCAGGTACGGATTCCTGCGTTCCTCGCCGCTCTCCTCGTCGTTCTCCTCGAATACAGGCGCGGTAGAGTCGTTTCGCTAAACCGAACTCGTTCGAGGACAATTAGAACCTTATCTCTGTCTCGGGGAATTCTATTCAAGTTCCGGATAGCGGCGCGCGATGGGTTTATTCATCGTTTCTTGCCAGCGAACAAAACTCTCGGTAGACCTCAGCGATGCGCATGGAAATTCCTGGAACCGCTTTCTTTCATGCTCCTCGCCGCGCAGGGATCGAATTTCAAGGACAACAGAGTCTTCCTCGCCTCTGCTATATCCTTGGCTGGATTGAAAAGGCACTCGTGCACCGAGACTCCCCGTGAGATAGACCGGTCGATCCTCTTCCAGTGATCACGCGCGATATTCCCCGACCGATCGCCTCTCCTTTTCCATACTTTTCTCCCCAGCTTCCGACACAGCCGCTGTTAGCCGCTACTAGCCGCTACTAGCCGCTACTATCGCTTGGTTTTCCCTCCTGCTCTCGTTCCAGGATCCTGCACTGTGAAGCTCGCGCGAGGACCGTCGGATTCACGGGCGCTAGTCGCCACTGACAGCGCACCACCGCGATTCCCACCGCGATTCCCACTGCGATTCCCACCGCTATTGCCACCGCGATTGCCACCGCGATTGCCACCGCGAGAGGATCGGACCAGTGTCGAAACTGCGCGGATTCGCGTGGCCAGTTGCCGCGGCTGATGACTCTCGAAGCAAACTCGATGTGCCAGGTAAGGGAAGCAACGTGTTTACTCGTGTCGGGGGTAGTAGTCCCGGTACGCTAACCTCTGACTGTGGTCGTCGTGGCGCAACCGTGTCGTCGTCGCGGCGATGGGCAACTGAGCTGCCGAGCAGCACAGGGTTGCTCGACTGCGCGGCAGCCAACGAAGAAGGGAAACCCCCGGGGGCGGCTGCACGCACCCACACACGTACCCTCTCGCCGAGGGTGGCGTTTACCCGACCCACACACCCCCTCCACCGTCCCCCTCTCCCTCGCTCCCTCTCACTCTCTCTCTCTCTCCCTCCCCATGGCCATCCCTCCCTTTCTCCCCGACGCGTACACAACCCCACTCTCGGCCCTTCTTTTCACCACTCGTCGACCCCTCGCAACAAAGGCGCCTCCGCTACTTTACGCGCCGACAGTGGCCGTCTCGCATCGCGGATTGGTCGGTTTTTTGAGACGGCCAGCCGGGTAGACATAGCCCTAGTTACCAACGAGAAGGTGGGGTCTACCGGTGTCAACGCCTCAACCGGCTACGCCTACGACAGACCGGTTTACCACAGCGAAAAGACCACGATCTCCAACTTCCAACTCCAGTCCCCGCGATACCGCGATTCTTCCTACCTCTCCTCTGTCTCCTCCCGCCATCTTCCCTCTCCTCTCCACCTTTGTATCGACCGCTATACTCCGATCTCCACGTTGCTTGGCCAATGGTCAACCTCGTTGGTCCATCGATATCGTTTAGGCTTCGATCGCCTTTCCTTTCGATCCAACAGCTTCATCGTCTTCGTACCTGTCGAATACGATCACGCGGCAGGGGATGAAATTTCGAACGGGAACGTTCGTGGTAACACTCGTCTATTAAACCCCTAGAGAACTTTGCGCACCGCCGATCTCTCGGGATCGGTACGGGTCCTACCATCTCTCCGTCCATCTCTCTCTTCCGTTCACCGGAAATCCTACGGGAATCAACCGAGAATCAACGGGGAATCAACGAGAAATCCTGAGGGAATGCCGAGAGAATGGAGGAAAGAGCAGGGGGAGAATGGAAGGTGTCCGTAAGAAAGTCCTCGTAACGGCTGGGAATCGCCAAGTCGGAGGAAAGATCCTCGGAGAAAAATTGTGGCACGGTGAAACCGGCTTTCGTTCGGAACCTTTATTAACGAAGTGGGAGTGGTCTGAGAACGGGCCAATCAGAAAGCACCACTTTCAACCCTCATTGGCTAGGACGTAAATCGATTTATCACTCAACCCGTCCACGGCAGACAGGGGAAACACGCCCTTAAGGCCGTCCGACTTAAGGTCTACTCTCCTCGGATGCCTTTCGCGACGCTCAACACCGCCAATTCCACTTGAGAAGGATGGTGGTGGTATTGGTGGCGCGGTCGGCGCGGCGGGGGCGGCGCGCGGGTGACGCGGGGGTGGCGCGGCCGTAGGAACACCGAAAGGGTGTGGAAACTCATGATCTTCGCCGGCGAGTTTCCCGATAGTGTCGGAGGGAATTTTTTCGAAAGACTACCGAGCTCCGGCCTCGGATCCGCGCTCGAAATTGAGCTATTTTCCCAAAACCAGGCTTTTCCCTCGCCCCCTCTTCTCCCCTTTCTCCCTCTGGCCTTCTATCCTTCGTCCTCCGCGTCTTCCAGCCTCTCTCCTTTTCGCCCTTCTCTTCTTTCGCACTCGTTATTTCCTCCTGCGTCGTGTTCTCGCTAGAGATTTCGAAATCTCCTCCAGCAGGACTGGAGTACACAGACGAATTGCAACGTTCCAATCGTCTATTTCCGAGACAGTCGTAGAAAATTTGAATTTTCCTTCGTGTTCGTCCAAATTCTAGTCTTAATTTCCCGTGGAAAATCATCGCGTTAGTTTGCGCAACGTTTCTAATCGCGAGTCCGTTCGATTCTCCGAGATTTTCTCGCGAAATCCTTAAGAAACAGCCGGTTGAGGAAATACCGGGTAAGAGGGCAAGAGAATGTAACGCGAAACGAGAGAGGAAGGAAAAAAGTTTGCTCGGAAATTGCTATTGCTCGAATGTCCCGATGAAAAGCACCGCGATACGTGTACGTTCACGCTCGTCTAACATTTGTCAGCGATAATTCCAAAGAAGCATAATACCGATGCAGAGATAGCGTTTTTATCGAAAAACTCGCGCATCTTGTCGCAGCGCGAGGAGGAAAAAGCAGACGGAGAAAGAGGAAGGTTTTGTGCTCGGAGCTTTGTTTCGGTAAAATATCTCGGAGTTGCCTGCGTTCGTCTGTTCGGCTAAGGAGAGAAGCGTAAGAACGGCCTCTTCATTTCCAGTCCCGTGTTCGTTTGTTTCTTGTATTAAGAAATTATTGTCCATTCTCGGCCGAGCCGCTTTTTCTCGAGGCGCGCGTCCGCGCGAAATCTGCGACGGTCCATTCGTCGACAACGCTCGCCTCGCGTATTCTTTCTCTCGAATCGTTATTACGAATTTTCCATTCGTTTCAGCCGACCTTTCCGTTCGTTGCCGATACGCGGATGAGGAACGACGAGCGCTCGACGAGACGCGGCAAAGGAGGATTACACGCGGGAAAATTGTGGGAAAAAAATTCACGTAGCAACAGCTTTGGTCGGCTGGCGAGTTGGTCGCGCGAAAAGGTTTGCTGATGGTGTAACTCGCATCATCATTCACGCCGACGCCGTTTGCCAACGCGTTAAGTAGCGCGAGTCTCGGGAAGCCGTTGGATCCCTGAAATTGCAATTACTCCGTGTCGCCTGGGGAATTTCGAAGGATTTGAAAAAAAATGCCAAAGCTCGAGTGCGCGGAGCGGAGCGGAGGAAGCCGCGAGAGGGGGCCCCCGTTCGCAGCGCTCTCCAGCCAGGCCGGATCGAGTACTTGCTTGCTTCTTAACTTAACGGATTATCGTACTTGTAAATTCCGTGCATTGTGCTCCGCGGTGCGGTCGTGCGAGGGCTCGCGTACCTCGCGAATCATCGGCTCGTAGCCGCTCGTAACCGCTCGTAACCAAGCAAATATCTTCATCGGACCAGATCGCGAATCTCTCTCTCTTTCTCTCTCCGCGGGTTTAAGCCTCCTTCAGCAGGATTCCAGGCGTGGCGACCGGGCACGCACGCTCCCGTGCCCTGATCGCGCCTTTTTTTTCCCCGGCCACCCCGCAGTACCCGCGGCGGATTGGCAAAAACGCGTCGCGATAATTCCCGATATTTACGCGATGGTTGGAAGAAGCAACGGCGCGAACGCGCGAGACATCCGGCTGAGTTGCGAGTCGCAGTCGCCGCGTTTCAGCGTTCTCGCAAATTACGAGATTGCCGGTGGTTGATGCCGGGGAAATTGGCAAAAATATCGCGGATGCGACGTCGCTGTAATTGAGCTCGGAGAGGCAGAGTGCCAGGGAACGGCGATCGGAAGCGTAGCCCCGAAATAATCGTAATTCCAAGAGGAAAGAACGAGGCAAATATAACGCAAATATCGCGTACGCGAGCATGTGCATCGGAAATTGAGGAAATTCCTTTTGTTGCCGCGTTAACGGGCCGTTTATTTCGCGGCTCGCGCTATTTACAATTAGTCGATGCACTATGCAGCGATCCTAGTTCCGGATAACTAGACCTCAAACCACTCCCGTTCCCCTGCCGTGCATGTGTTCCGCGCAGCAACACGGCTGCCTCAACTCGCGCTCTGTTAATTTATCTAATTACGATAGTAGTCGAGATCATTTATCCCCGCACGAGAGGAAATTTGAGACGAACGCCGCCGGGAAATATGAAATTAGTCGCAATGCTTTAGGAACCTGGAAATTTCGTGATATTACGATGTAACTGTAGCTCGAAAGCTCCCGTTTCGTTGCACGGATTAACCGGAACGTGGCGAACGTTCTCGGGAAATTTTACCGGATAATCGTCTCGGCTTCTTTCCGATTCCTCTGAAAATATCGTTTCCCTCGGGAGAAACGGCAGACTGGCGAATTGTTCATTGCGAACGGGAGGAAATTGGCGATATCGCGATGGAATTGTTCGGAGACGAGAGATGTCCGAAGAATCGCGGTGTGCGACGCGGAAGGAGCGCGGTACGCGGCTGCAGGCAGCCCCCGATCGATGCATAATGCCGGTAAATTAATTTCTGAAACCGGGTTTCCTCGAAGAGGCCCAGTTGTAACGCGGCCGAACGGCGACCGTGCCCTTCGTCGGCCGCGTTTCCTACCTGCAAACTCGAACGAAAGGATCTCATTGCGCCGGCAATCCTCTTTTCGCCAACATTTTCGCCGAGTCCTGCAAAATTGTTAATCCGCAGCTTTTCCAATTACACGGCTCGTCCTCGTTCTCTGCCGCTCTCCTTCGAACCTTCCACCGCCCTGCCCCCGTCGCCCCGCTCCCCTCCTTCTGCTCCCTCTCTTTCGGCCCTTTGTAAGCGAAAATACTCAATTCGGACGTTAAATTCAATTACAGCATTCCTGATTAATCCTAAGTATCCTTTTCCGAAGGAAGGAGGACTCCGGCTCCCACCCCGGGAGAGAACGTCTTGGAACGAGCTGGATCTCTTTCGGCTTAGTCCGTCCTTAAGTTGAATAACTGTTGCGAACGATATCACGCCATTAAAATCTGCTGATCCTCGTCGTCCTGCGGCTACCGACTCCGAACCTGCACGCCGCTCCAGATTATTATTATTATTGCTGGATAGGAATTATCCCGCGGTGCCCGCACGCCGGGGGTTCCTTCTCGATCGGTAATCGAAAGTTAGACGCGGAAGAAGGCAGACTCGCGGAGCCACCTCGATGGCAAGCCACGCAGAGATCGCGATGGCGGTTTATTCCACCAGGATAGAGAGTAACAGGTATGGAATTTCTCCTAATCTCTTTCGAATTCTTATCGAAATCGCGTCGGGACAAACTACCCCTATCGGCCGTAAATTGCAGCTTTCCCCGAGAAATTCGCGAAACGGCGATTCACCATCGATCCTTTTGTGTTTCTTCCCCCCGATACCTTATTAACGGTTAGCGTTGTTTCGTGGTATTCCGAGTGGAGGAACGCGGACCACCCAAGGCTCGTCAGAAAGACGACAAGATAATTCCTGCCTCTCAAAAAAGTCAGCCAGTCATCGCCTGTAACTGGTAGTCCTTCTCTTAATCTTCCTTCCATGAGCCCTTAAGTATCCACGGCCACTCGAGCTTCTTCTCACGATGCTCTGCCCGGCGCCGTGGTATCTCATTCTAGTTCTCTCGATAGATGCGTCGCGTTAAACGCGTCTAAATGACGCGCGGAAGTGCATTCTCCCGTGTGAAACGAGAAACGAGCTGATCCGGCAAGAACACGCATCCGCTCGCGTCTCTATCCGATGAGTTTCGATAATATTCCGCACGTCGATCCGAATATTCGGTGGAAATAAGTCAAACGTTTGGTAAACGCATCGATTACGACTGGCAATCTCGCGTTGCTCGCGTTGTCGTTTCGTTACGGCGCTCGATCGGAGGAAAGCGAGAAAAAAGGGAAAAGAGAGAGAAATATTGCGATTTCAGAAGAAACGTATCGGGAAAAAATGAGGGGAAATTGCGGTAAAAAATCGCATCGATCGGAAAGTACGAAACCATCTTGGCGGGTGTGATTAGAGGCGTCTAAACAGGTTGGAAAGCCGGCCTAATCGCGATCGATGATCTCGCGCGACACGCGTGAATGGTTGCTCGTCACGAGATGCTCTGGTTTCCGAAAATCTGGTAACTTTTCCCAAAATCTCTGGTGAATTTCGAGGTTCCCGGGGGTCGCAACAGATGGCAGCATAGATCTAGTCGGTAATTCTGAACGTGCTGCCGTCTGCGCGCCGGGAATCGAACTGAATTCCGGTCAATTCTTTCTCCCCTTCCGGAGGAAAATAATATTCCGTGAAATCCTCGGCAGCTCCATTTTGCGCGTCTGCACTCGCCTGCATCGCCAAGATCGACGCGGCGTCGTCGTCACGCGGCTTTACAATACCGTCAAATTACACACGCACCCTTTGTGCGCGGAAACACTCGCAGGACACTCGTTTCCGTGTCGCGAGCGCGAGCATTTTCGCCGGCAGAAATCTCGATTTGCATCCCGTCAATGTTTCGCAAATGAATACCCTCGCATCGATAAGCGACGTCCGAGTCGCCGGCCTCGTAGACGTCCGCGCTTTAAAAACTCGCGTTTTTCCGCGACGCGGTGCGTCACGGCGCGGCGCGAGCACGAGCTAGAGACTCTACTGAAGCTGTAAAAAGACGCGATTTGTTGATCATTGTTGATGCCAGACCACCACCCTCGACGCCGTCCCGTTAATCGTCCATTGCGTTCACCCGGCATCATCGAGTTATTATAAATACTTTAGCGCACGCTTTTTCGCACGCGAACAAACGGGAAATTGCTTTAATAGCTTGCTTTTAACATTTCTATCTCGAAATGATCGCACGTCGAATTCGTTGGCGCGTTAAAACGCGTATCGAATGGAATGTATTTTTAAAACTGGCATCGAAACGCTCCTCCGGCTTCGCGTTTGCTCTTTTTCCGTCGCGATGCGAATTGTTTAAATACGAAACGGTGAGTTTCTTCCTCGCGGCGAAGCGTTTATCTCTGCTAGAAACAACAACAAAATTTACCCGCGTACGCGAGTCGATCGATTCGCGCGAGTTTGAACGATTCCATCTCCCGTATCGTGAATTCGCGGCGTAAACGGGACGAGAATACCCTCGGAATACCCTCGGAATACGCGGATGAAGGAAGAATCAGCGCGGCTTCCTCCTCGAAATTCCTTTATTTACCCGTTTCCCTTTTGCAAGGCGTCTTTACTTTCAGGCGCAATAATGTTCGGCTTAACAGTCGGGTCTGGGCTTTTAACACGGCCGGCAGAAGCAGGTCCCTCTTCGATTTTTCAATGGAAAAATCCGCGCAGGATGACGGCAGCGGTTGAAATCGGAGCAAGTTAATCCTTTGATCGGCGAGGCGGGCTGGCGATCGCTCGTGGCCCGGAGAATCCACTCTCCTCGACGCGCCTCCAAGACGAATATTCCGGAATTTATCAAAGTGCGAAGAGATCGCGCGGTCGCGCGGTCGCGCGCCGGCTCTCCTTAATGGTGCACCGGATACGCCTTCAAAAGGAATTACGTAATACAACTTTTTCAACGGGCTGATCGCGAAGTAACACGACCGTCTACTACACCGACGAAAGGAGAAAGCGAGTCCTCGTTAAATATTAAACTTTAAGGATCGCTTTTCCATGAAGAAGCTTCGTCGACTTTGCACAGGCACACGTACACACGCGCACGTACGGACGCGCGCGAGCGCTCGTGCGCGCAAGTAAGACGAGCGTATCGTGGAGAGAGGAGAGAGAGAGCGAGAGAGAGAGAGAGCAAGAGAGGCGCACGCATACCGTTGCGTTAACACCTCCACATCGAATCTCGCGTCGATCCTTGCTTCCTTCTCGTTCCTCTCTCGTAACGACATCGTTCGCGATCGTTCGAAACGAGACATTTGAGAGATTATGCCAATCCGGCGTGTAAACCACCCAGGGAGGAAATACTTATGAGTTTCTGCTGCGAGAGCCTCGTCTTTTTGTCCCTGCCCCCGGTGCTGTTGCGTCCTCACCTTCTTACCACGGTGAAAGAGAAATTAACGCATTGACTGATGGACGAGGGGCGTCTCGCCCAGTTTTCCAACCTTTTATCGTCTTCTTTCCTCGAGGGCCACGATGGGGATTTGGTTGTCCTAACTGATTGAAGCGTATTGTCGAAATATTCCGCGATTCTCCTCGGTCTTTGTCAGGCCACGCGGTCTACCACGATCTCGTCTGCCGAGAGATTAGAGAGACTGCGACGCCTGTACCGCGGGAACCGATTTATCTGGCAAAAGTGCCGCGTTCTTCTCTTTCCTCCGACCGGTCGCGTCGTAGATCGCCGATCAAGCATCCGTGCACGAGCTCGCGACATTCGATTCCAACGTGAAACGTCGGTCGGCGTCAGTGTATTTTTGCCAGCGCGACCGTCCGCCGTTTCCCGGTCAACAAGGGAGGAGGATTTCACCGAGCGCATGAGCGAAATTGCCTCGATTTGTCATCCGTGTCAAATCTCGGTCTAAGCACGTCTGGCATTGGCCATGGGTCCGCGCGTCATTCGCTCATTATACGATCCAATTAAGGCTCGACTGGTACGCGGCAACAGTCACAGTCCTTCTGTCCATGTGATTGGCCCTATTCGGAGACAACGCGTTCCCATAAACGCCTCAGGGCTCTAATGGCTGGAAATCATTCGATGCCGATTCCTTGACAGTCACGATTTCTCGCCTATTAAACCATCGCCCTCGTGTACGCGCGAATTTCCTCTCTGGAAATTCGCTCGTCGCTCGGTAAGTCGAATATCGCGACTCGGGTTCGGAATCGGATCGAACGCGTTCGTGATTTTGTTGGAAATTCGTCGCTACATTCAGCCGTCTGTCGATCGTCGATTTCGCGAGTACTTGCCTCGGCGCGAGTGGTCGAGCGATTCGCGGGGAACTAGCGACGGTAATCGAGCGATTCGTTTCAGCTATTCCATTGTATCGGAGGTTCGCCGAGGAAAATCGTAGGAAAATAGAGGGAAAGGAACGCGTTTAACTCTCCTTTCGATCGCATCGCGAGGTATGCAAGAAGCGAAATGGAAAGAGCCACGGATATTATTTTCATTGCGCCCATCGAATTGATAAAGGCGTGGCGTGGATAAAAAGAACCGGCCATAATGATTCGCGTAACGATTTCGGTTTATTTTCCCGCGGATACACATCGAAATATCTAATGGGACGCGGCGTACCACCCCAAACGCTCTCATTACCGCATCTCGTTCTTTTTTCTTCGGCATTTTAATTGCAGCAATGGGCCGCGCCACCGCTAAGAAATAATTATGCTTGCCCGGCGCAGGTACCAACACCTACACGCCCAGCCGCGTCTACGAACACCGGCCTCTCCCTTGTGTTCGGACCTTCCTTCTCTGCTAAGGGGTGCACAGAACCCCCGAAGAGTCCGCGTTTCTTGTTTGCGCGACCCCCGACGCAACCACGATGGTATCACACGTGCCACGCCCCCTTAACGACGAAATTACAGCAGCCATGTTTGTCGAAAGATCAAAGTCCACGGCCAGGTGCGAACGTGCTTCTCTCGTTCGGGCTCCGTTACTGGAAAAAAAGACGCGCGAATCCATCCAACCGATCCTGATTCTCCTCCTCGAGTCCACCCTCCTCCTCCCCTTCCCCACCCCCTTCCGAGGTTTTCGGTGAACGCCGTTTCGCCCTTTGATGCCGGAAAATCTTCCAAGCAGGCTAGCGTTTTCTTCCTCCCGCCCTCTTCTTCCTTTATCATCCGTTCTTCCTCGATCCTGCATTTCCGGTTTAATCCTTTTATCGGTAGAAGCCGTACCGGTGCTACTAGGTACTAGGTAGACGGTACACCGGTGAAAAGGTAGAAGGCAGGACGCGAGACTCGGGAGTAATATTCGCGCTGAGATCGCAGCACGCGTTTGAATGTTGGAGCGAGGGGCCGATCGAGGGATCGATCTAATCGTTGACCGGTCGGTCGAGAGAAACCGGGATCGACGATGCTGTTATAATTGTAATTTTCGCCATCAGTGTCACGTCGATCAATTCGGCGAGGGCATATGGAAAGCGAATGGACGTCGCGCGATTGAACGTTGTTGGATATTCGAGGCGCTGAAGACCGGCGAAGAGGGAGAAGAGGACCGGGTGGCTGGTAATAGGTCTGGCAAGACATAATTACGGTTGACTACTTGATTAGTCATTTAAAGGGAAGGCGAGCTGTCGGCCGGCCGACGCCAGCTCTCTTTCTGTTTCCTATCATTGGAGGATCCAGGTATTCGACTCGGGTTTAGAAAGCGATTCGAATGGGTTCGAGCGATCGGAGCGGAGAAATTGTAAATTGTCCGTTGATATGGGTTTCTTATTATTCCATCGATCGGCAAAACCGCGGTTGGGCGTCGTCTGTTCGAAAATTCTCTGCGTGGATGAACGGTGTCGGTTGTTTCTCGAGGAAAAGTCGCCGGAGGAAGTTGCAGCCGGAAGTAGATCGCGGTTAGGAAAAACACGAGAGGGAAGAAGGTACTCGATAGGGGGAAACCTCGGTCCCGTTAGTATCGCGGTTTAGAATCTCGGACGACGCGTGTCTCGAGTATCCCGAGAGGAAAAGAAGCAGTCTGTCGCTTTTGGCACTTCTCGGTATTTTCTTCCTCCTCGTGAGCCAGCTTTCCGGAGATTTTTCAGCGTGGCCCGAGGCTAGCGAAGATGCAACAGGCCTCTACTAACAAACCCTGAGAATCTTCTGGCACTTCTGCTCTAGTGGCCTCAGCACGTGTAGTGCCATACATGAAAGCACGCTAGTTAGGCTAGTAACTCTTCTTTCGCCCCTGCTTCTCGCTCACCGGAGAGGACGCGTCTCACTACCAGAAGAATGTAAAGTCGGGAAGGGAAGTTTCCGCGAACCAGAGTACGCCTACTTTCCTCGGATAAAACGACACGGCAATTTCCTTCCTCGCGCTCTCTCTCTCTCTCTTTCTCTCTCTCCCTTTCTCTCTCAATTCGAAGCGCACCGTTCGTTTACCTCGCGATCGCGGCGTATTTAAATTTCCCGTAATTCGGCCGGAGATGTCCGAGAGCACCTGAACACTGCCGCGAGTCGATCTCGATTCGAGTTTACCGCAAACACGGGAAACGATCGCGATGGCGCCTGATCCCAGGGAACTCGTCGAGCATCATCTTCGCCGCGACATCCCTTTTTGACAGACCAGCGATTTTGCCATGTGTCCCGTTCAGGTGGAGAGGGACAAATGTTTGTATACCCGGCGCGACCGGCCATCGCGCGCCCCTGAGTTTTCAAAAATGCAGTTGCATCGAGAATCACGCGTGACGGTTGCTCAGGGGGCAGGAAAGACCAGGGGAAGAGGAGGCCGCTGAGGCGGAGGAGGATCGGCGCAAGGGACTCGGCATCGTATGAATATTAATGTGCTGAAACAGCTAAACACGAGAAGCGAGAGGGCCCTTCGACACTCGCTATCTGTTAATCCTCGGCCTCTGCGATCTCTATCGAACGCCGAGGCCACGTGGTCGCCGTTATCTAGACCTCGAGATTCTATCGATGGCCGGAGAAAAGAAGTTTGGAAAGAACTCGTCGCGGCGTTACTCGGTTCCTCCGATCGAATGGTCGATCGGACGTGGAATCCAGCATCCTCGAGCGTTTCGCTTTAAGAACTCTTCCGAGTAGCTTTTCTCGACGACCGCGTGGTCGATCGGACTCGCGGGCGAGCGAGAATTAGGGAAAATCGGTGGAAGAAGAAGGAAGCTTGGTTGGACGCGAAGAGGAAAGGACGAATAGAATGTGCGGAGGTGTAAAAAGGACTGACCCTCGGGGGGTGGAAGTAGCGCGAGGTGGCAAGTCACGTGTGCTGGTCTAAGCGCCGGTAAGGAGCGCGTACCATCGCAAGGGTGAAATGGAAAAATATTTTTCCATTTTCCCTCTCGTAGACATATAGGGGGAGGCTCCCGCTCTTTTCTTCATCTATTATGCGCGTTACACTCGAGCCAGAGAGAGCGAGCTCGCACTTACGTGTATTTTATGCATTCGAACGGATGCAGCCTGATGCGCCGGGGGAGGAAGAGGCTCGCCGCCNAGGGGGTGGTGGGGTGTCGGATAGTCGCCGGTAGAGGGGCGGCAGGGGGCAGCTGGAGCTATCAAGAGGCTACATATAAAATCATAAGGCACGACGGCCACGCCCACCACCCCGCGGGTTCACCAATCACCGCGGACTGCATTTAAATCGCAACCCCTCGGTGCATTGTCGACTTTTTTTCCGCGGGCGGGGTGACTCGCTTCTGAATATATATCCCGCAGGCTGTGCCAACACCAGGAATATTCATATTCCTATTCCCGCTACAAGCCGTCGCACACATCGCGTACAACCTGGCCCCCCTCGCCCCGTCCTTCCCTTCCCTAGCCGTCCAACCACCCTTTCGCCAGTTCCCTTGCCATCTCGCCGCTCCCTGCCCGCCTTCCTCTTCCTCTTCCTCTTCCTCTCCCTCTCACTCTCCCTCTTCCTCCACCCTCGCGAATCCTCCCCTTTCCCGGCCCGAGCCTATACACGTGTGTCATTTACGTGCACTTATCATCCACCTGTGTACGCCGAACCGTACGTCCACCATTCCCATTCTCATTTTCCTCTCATGGTTCTTCCTAACTCAGCTATATAGCAACGAAGGAAGGAAGGAAGGAAGGAAGGAAGGAAGGAGGGAAGGAAGGAAGGAAGGAAGGAAGGAAGGAAGGAAGGAAGGAAGAAAGAGGGAATGGCTGCTTCTTCCTAACGGTCCGCGATCCCATCCGCGATCAGGCACCAGCTGCCAAGACGATAGCTCCGGCGATGATCCGAGGCGAACTCCGCCTTCGCGATAATGGATTAGGAACATATTTTCTCTCCGAATTTTTTCCCTCTGTCGCGGAATCCTTGGATCTTCGCTGATCGTTACTCGCGGATTCTATTACCGGTCCTGATCGAGTTCCACGATGAGAGAATCGAATGGCTCGTTCCACGCGTTTCCTCCGTGTTTTTTCGCTTCGCGTTTCGTGACTTTCCCTCTGTCATACCAGGTGAAGGGAAAAACCAGGAAACGCGTGGACGAGATCCGAATCACCGGAGAACTAATCGTTCGATCGGCCGGAAATCGCATACGTGAGATCGAGGGGGAAATGGATACATCGAGCCTGCCGAATTGTTCGTTGAAAGCAAAACAAACGCTTTACTCTTCGTCCTGACTTATTCGACGATTACTCGAGGGTTTTTCCGCTTTTCGCATCGGTGGTTTGTTGCTTCGCTTTTAATTCGCGAGTGTTTATCGTTACGCGAACGTTTCTCGTCTCGCGTTCTTTTTGTTCCATTTGCAGAACTGTGAAACGGAGTGGAGCAAAGCTAACTCCGATAAGAATTTACTCGATTCGAAACGATCGCAAGTGCCGCGAAACTTTCTCCGGGGATAAATGACAGTTAGAGCAAGTGAAGCAGCTTTGTTTAAACTTTCCGCTAGCACAAGTTCCTTAATTTTATTTAGACAGAAATAAACGGAGAGTAAGTGAACTCCTGACCGTTCTAACGACTTTTATTAAACGCGTGCACGCGATATTCTCGTTAAAGCTAGTTCGGAGTAGCTTATTCGCAACTTGTTGCCAGATAAGGACACCCTAGTTGGATAACTGTGTTCGCATTGTGCTCGACGGCACAATGGGAAAATTACCAAAGTACATTTCAGCGCGATTTCGATCAACACGCATCGGTAAGAAAGCGACAAAACGGACAGCTTTATTTTTTACCGAGGCAAGCGATTTCATCGCAATTCCAGCGCGATCGAATAAAATAAAGATTGTCTCCTCAATTTTCTTCGCCAATGAGAAAAGTAAATATCGAACGATGCAGCGTTGAAGCGGAAATTCGCGAAACCACGCGCAACTCGACGCGTTAGTGGCCGTGTTAAATTCGTAAGATCGAGTAAATTGATTATACTTACGAATCGAAAACGCAGACAGCTCGTCATTGCTTCCGACACCTCTCTCCTCCATCCTGAATGGGTCGTCACATTTTTAAAAGCCACATTTCCACTCGTTAATTGCACTACGGTGCGCCAAACGCTCGTTCGACGCGCGGTGTAAAAACGCAGAACGCAGGGTGATAAAATATCGAATATTTGTCAGAAAAAATTGTAAAATTCGTCGATGTAAACGGCGAGACTGCTCGTAGACGACTGAATCGATCTGTCGATGTATTTTCCGCGTATCATCGACGTTTTTGTCCTCGGAGATCGAAGAGCATAAAACGTAAACACACCCCACCTCCGTAAAACGTGGATACGTATTATCATTCTCGTGGAAAAAATAATTCTTTATACCACAACGGCATCGAAACGCGTAATTCCTTGCAACGACGTTCCGTCGTCACGGTTTAGGAATCGTTTGCGACGACATTAGCCGCGTTTCTGGGATATTTAAGCGGGACGGCTATTATTGAAGCGTGCTTCGTGACGAATGCGTAGACTTATGAGGGAACTTTGCTCGATGATTTCTCGATACTCCGGGAAATCTTGTTACGGCGATGGTGGAGCGATCGACCAAGGGTGAAAACTAGGAATCGCAAACACGATATACCGATGTCTCCGGATCCTCGCAGTCTGTCCAGTCAGCGAGATTCTCGGTTCTGGCGAGTCCGGCGCGTGGAGAACGTCGGTGGAAGGAAGCAGAGGACGTTTATCCCTAACGATGCCAAAGAGGATTTCCTCGCTTTGGCAGACGCGCGATGCGTTACGATGCGCGATGGAAGGAAAGGCCGAGTGCAAACTCGAGGGAAATGAAAGAAGAAAAAAAGAAGGAAAAGAGGAAAAAAAAGGAGGAGACACAGGGCGAAGGAAGAAACGTCGAAACATTCTCTAAAATTATTGGAAGGGTACGGTAAGAGTGCCGAAGGGGACCCTTATCCCTTCCTTGGAGCATGTCTTTTTAGTACATCACCCTAACGTCCCCTTCCAATACCCGGCGGGTTCCATCGTTCGCTCATTTGATTTCTTCTTCGTGCGGAAATGGCTGAGCAGCCATTCGCGCGAGACTTCCGGTCGACTGGAGATAGAAATGGAGTCCCCCGGTTGAAAAAGGGTGGAAATCACTGGGAAGCAGCGTGGCTTCGTTGCCGCGGGAAATTGCCGTTCGCCGAAAATTGATAATAAATTCGATAATGCCGCGAGTCCGCGTGCCTGATAATCGAATGAGATAAAATACCAGGATATCTCGTTGATATCGGCGAATCCTCGACGTCTTGCCGCGTTTCGCTCTATTTCGTCCCGTTCCTCGCGGATGCTGCCCTTCATTTTATTAACGATCCTCGATCGAGTTCCTTATTAAATTCGAGAATTACTCGGGCGCCCGATTGCCCGCCAACGGGGCAAGATCGGAAGCAGCTTAAGCTCATTCCTCCCGTCCCTCGTTACCTTCGTCGTCCCCTCTTTTCCCCGCTTTCCATTCCGTCTATTTATCGAGAAATTTGCCGAAATTTTTCCTGCGGCAGGAACAGTGTACCTAATAGAGTGGAATTTCCGAAATTTAGATTTTTTCTTCCATCTGGTCCGTGGAATCTTCGAGGTAGATTGTAGACACCTAGGTGTCATCGCGGTGGTTATGGAATTAGAATGGAATTTACCCGCTCGTAGCTTCGAGCTCTCGCGGACGATTAGCATTTTACGATTCGTTAAATTCTGAGAATCGTCAGGCTGGAAATGTAATTTAGAGTAACGGGATCGGTTGGTTGGTCGGGGAATTTGGCGGGTGCCTGTGAGATTGTTATCAAATTCCGTTCGTTTGCCCTTGCGATGCTCGCTCGATCGTCCTTGAAATGCATAATTATTGTATAATTATTTGAAGGAAAGCGCTGGCGACGAGGAAAATATTGGCGAAACGATAATATCGTAGACAATTATAAATTAAAAACGATGAGACGGTCGTTGATGGTATCTCGCTTACTCGTTAGCTGGTTGCAATTAGAAAAGATACAAGACGGCCGTAATATTTGAGCTGGCATTGTCGTACCCCAGCTTCTTCGCCAAAGGCAGTTTCGTGCGGCCGCCATTTTACCACCCTTAATTTCTGGATCCAATCAAAATGACTCACGCGACTTTGTAAGGCGATTCGGCCCCCTCGGGGCACACCAGTTACGAGTGATGCAATTACGCTTAAACGCTAACGAGCTAACTCTTGATAGAAAATGGCTGTATGCTCGGTTGGTTGTAAACAGTAAAGCCATTACTCTACTCTATTCTTTCCACCCTTGTCGATTTTTCTTCCGCTTGTCGCGGCGACTTCCAAGTAAACGCTGTTTGGGCCCTCGGGGTCGAAGAAATTCGGGAAAACGCGAATTACCGCGTTCCTTGGCCTCGCGCGCAGGTGTTCTCGAGAGGGAACTGGCGAGTCGGAAAGCGAGAACGGGGTCTGGTCGGTGGAATAATTTGGAAGCGGGAGACTCGGCTGTGGACGGTGGGAAAAATCAAGTCGGAGGTATCGGATCGAAGACGGATGACTGGGAACGTAATTCATCGGGGCCGGGGAAGGACGAGGGAGGTGCCTGGCTCTCATTTTCGTACAAGGGCCGAGATCCTCCTCGTCCCTTTTAATTGACCGCTCGATTTCTCGTGGAGAAAGGAACCATTTGGAAAATTGCTAAAATTTCTATCAGCAATTTCGCGAGCGAGTCCTGCCGGTGGAATAAAAGGCCGGGATGGATCGGTAGAGGAGAATAAAACGAGCGCGGGAGATGCGGTATATTGGAGCGAGAGCTCGCCTTGTCAAAGGTCCGACGCGGAAAAGTCGTTTCGTCCTGGCCATTGTCAAGTGCCCTCGTCCGAGAATCCTAAAGGCACTGTCGCCCTGCACCACGCTATCTTACGATGTCCTTTCGCTTCCACCACGAACTTTCTCCTCTTCCTCACTCCCCTTTCCCGAGCTTCCTTTCCACTGAATGCTTGTCACAACCAGAAGACATCTTTTGTACCGAGTTAGTGGTTCGAGGAAAATTGTGTGTTGTACTCTTCGATATCTCGCGGACGAACGTTTCCTCTTCCTGCTCCTCTCGTCCACCACGCTTTCTCCGAGACTCCTGCTTCCGCGAGGCTCCTCCTTCGTTCAACCGTGATACGTAATTTCACCAGCGACGTCGATAGCGTTTTAGATAAAGAACTCTACCGGGCGAAAATAGAATCTAACGGCGTTAGAGATGTTGGGGGGTCGAGATGAGACTCGGCGGAACAGATGGGACTGTCGATGCATCACGTCTCGCGATTAAACTCGGACCCATCTTATTCTCTAGGAGGTAGGATAGGTAGTCTTCTTCGGTTGCTCGGCCGTGTATCCGATTTCGACTGGCGGAGGAAATTCGGGAATTGGCGGCAGCTCTGGCTGTTCCATGAGTCAACCAGCGTGACGCTATCGCGCGTCTATCGCGCGTAAACGGAGGAAAAAAGGAACGCGAATAAAACAGGGAGCGGCTATATATCGAGAGCCGCCATCGGTCATGATTTTTCTTGCCAGTGGTAGCGCACCTCCTGTCATTAACGTTATACGTTGGTGCATTGCGAGAAGAATAGGATGGTGGGTTAAAAGGAGGGGTGAATGGCGGGGGTGTCGTGGCGTATTCGCGATAATAGCTATGATTAGAGTCGCAACGGCATATGGATGGCGCGGTTTTAATGCGGCTCTCAGATTCCACGAAGGCTCCATATGTACGCCGACCTAGGGTCCAGAAATAAAAATGTCGACGCGCTAGTACAAAGGACCTGAATTTTAATAATAGATTTATGCGCATATGTTAAGTACGCTACCGTCATTATTTCCGGGGGACGCGTCAGAACCGACCGGTTTACCGTTTAATGGTATCTGCAACAATTGCGCGCTTACGTCCTAACCTAGTACCTTTGGAAATCTTCATCCGAGCCCATCTCTCCCCCGAGCACCCTATTTTTGCATCCGATTATCTTCCTCCGTGGGCGTCGAGGCGTCCTCCGCGATTCGAGGGGCGCGACGGTCGCCATCTTGAGAACGCTCTGCCTTCCAACCCTGTGATCATCGTTTATGCATACGTTTCCGTGTGTTCTTGCCGCGGTTCTCGCGGTGTCAAAGAAGATTCCCTGCGAAAAAATCCGAGCCAAGGGTTCGAGGAGGGTGGTAAGCGATCGGAAATTGAATTTTGCAACGCCGTTGATAAATCGCGCGGGATAAATCAACCAGCAGACGCGTATTCCGTTCTCTGACAGCGACGAAATTCTCGCCGCTGGTTCCTTCAACAACGCGGTTGTTGCTTTTTCAATTAAAAATCTTCGCGATGTCCTCACGGATAAGAATTTCTCGCTATTCGCTCGATGGAACTCTCGAGGTAGCAAGGACACGTGTGATATTATCTGCCCGAAGTCGGAAAGGATGGTTTCGCGATAGGTTGTCGCCAGGAATATTCTTGTTCCGAGCGTCTTGGCGCAGTCGCCATTTTGTCATTAAGCATTTAATCGAGACACGTAAGTCGTTTATAACCCCTGTCGTTGGGCTGCTGCAGCCCTAAAGGGTTTACGCTGGTGGCACTCGAAATAGCCCCTTGGAAAATATTTTTCTACTAATGGCTCCGGTCTACCAACCCTTAACGCAGCCGCCTTCCTCCCAAAGTCTTGCTTTCCCTTGTCGATGCCGATGTACGCTCGGTAAGTAATTGAACATGGTCACGTGAAAACAACCCCCGTGTGTCGTACGGTAAATGCGTAGACCGAGGGTTGCTGTACGGTGAACGCGTTCTCCTCCGGAAGGAAAGAAAAATGGCGGACGACGGAACGCCTCCGCGACATGGCACGCTCCCAGTCCATTTTCGCCAATATCGCGCGTATAATTTCGACAATTTTTGCACAATTTCGTAGCGGTCGTCTCGGACGACAGGCGAGACTTTTGCCGAGGCGACCAGCTCGATTTCCAAACGATTTCATCGATATATATCGATGCTTAGGCAGGTTTTTCAACCACCTTTACTTTACTCTTCGTCCGTGCTTGCTTTCCTCGCGAATAATTCCGATATAATCGCTCGTATTTATGCCGCAAAAGCTCGGATCTCTCGTCTATCGGAGAGATCGATATCGGCGAAAGCACGTGCTATTTATCAGCGAGACTTTTCGCCTTCGAAATTTGCGATATTTCGTTCCGATCGGCGAACCACGGAGAAGACCGACCGATGAAAACTTTGGTTCGTCGCGAAGTATCGCGCTGCGGATATCGCGGGAAAACCGGTCGCAGCGATATGATTTTTTCACGAGAAAATAAGGGTAGGATTCTCGAAGCGTCTTATTCTTCGTCCGCGCTACCCTCCGCGTCAGGCCTTCCTCTCCTCAGTCTGGAGAACGTTTACCGGTAATTCGTGCATTGGAAAAAACTCGTTGGAGGGATAATTCCGGAATTCTGTCCGTAGAGGCGAGAAGAGGCAGCCTGGATCGCGTTAGGGCACGGATTGCATGCAAATTCGGGCGGGTTGGCGAGATTTGGCGGCGACGAAGTCACCGGTTCGCCGGTGACGATGAAGAATTCTCTGGTAAGTCGGCTCGTTAGCTGGTTATTTAGCGGCGATTTACGCTGCCGCTCGGTCCCCGCGTTTAGTTTTCGGGCCTGGTTACGTCGCAGCCCCCGCGATTTCGCATTTAAATCTGATAATCGGGTTTGCCAGGGACGGAGGGGGCGAGAGAAAAGGAAAGGAGACGAGAGTCGGCCGGCAGCCGCCATCTCTGCGTCCTCCCTGCCATGTTGATTTTTGCGCGGGCGGAAGGGTGCCTGTACACCAAGAGAGACTGCTCCTTCACGCGCAATCGCCAAACCTTTGAAATGCTACGCGATTCCGACTCAAATCTCCCGTAATCGATAATCGCGTGTAAACCGAGGGGTGATTTTTCGAAAAGCCAAGAAATTGGCTGGAAATTTTTCCCTGTAATTCGACCGCGTCTCTCCGCTTGGCAGGGACTCTAGGCTGAGTTATTACGAATGTCCCCACCTCCTGTTTGGATATCCCCACCCGTTGTAACACTCCCGAAGGGCTGGTGCACACAAAGCACACATCTACCCCATTACGGTACAGTCAGCGCAAAGAGGCAGCCCTTTCGAGCGAGATTATTATCGGCGTGGCGCGGCGCGGCGCGGCGCGGGGCGACGCGGAGTGGCGACGCGAGGCAAGGCGAGGCGAGGCGAGGCGCCGTGCTTGGTCGATTCGCAGCGACGAAGCGTCGCGCGGCCAGGTATATAGCGTCGAACGACTTCGAGCATCGCCGATCGGTATTTTCGACTTTATTCGAAAACCGCATCGGTGCACGGTGGGCGGCAAAAAAAGGAGGGAGGGGGAAAGGCCTGGAGAAATCGGGAGGCGTCGTGCTCCTCGACTCCCTTGCCGGCACTACCCCTTCCCACCGCGCACCCCTCGCTTTTTTTGCATTAATTAAAAGCTCCTGCCTCCGGGCCGCCAGTAGTACGGCCATCTTGGCTCGAGGCACGCCCCCTCTCCTTTGTTTTCGGATTTTTTTAATGATTTCTCCTTTGCAGACGCGTATCCTTCTCTCTTTCTCCCACCGACCCTCGCCTCTCTTCGCTCCCCCTCTCCACTCTCCTTTCTCTCTCTCTCTCTCTCCATCCGTCTCCGCTTTTCTCGCCTTCTTTCTCTTCTCCTATACACCTTTGCAACCTTCCAAACTCGCCCCCTGTTCCCTCGAGCCGTCCCCTGAGCACCCTGTCCCTTTCTCTCTGTTTCTCTCGAAATTTACCGCTTCCTCCCGCCCCGTTCTCGATGCATTACCGCATCTGTATCGATACGCGCGTATACACGCGCGCCACGCAACACTCGCGGGACTGCGAGTGCGTCGAGTGCGAATCTGCGACTCGCGTAAATACACGCGTGAATCGAACTGCATCTCTGTTCGTTCGAGAGGGCTGCGCTATAATACCAATTCGTGCGAACAGAGAAACAACGACGAGGCGAGGCAACTGATAGGGGGCCCAGCAGCGAGCGCGCCGAGAGTAAAAGAGAGAGAGAGAGAGTGATGGAGGGCTAACGAGCAATAGGGAAAGGAACACGCACTCGGGGGTAAGCTGGCGAGAGTAAGAGAGAGAAAGAGAGAGAGTGAGAGTGAGTGAGAGAGAGAGGGGAGAAAGATCGGGACACAGAGGCCATGGTTTTCGAAATAGTTCACGATCGCTGCTCCGTCACGGACCCGAGCTCTCCGGTGCCCTTTTCTGCGTTTAGTTTTTTGCCACCAGTGCGTGGCGTCAGGTTACGCAGTTTACACGTCGCATTCGCTTTTTCTTTCTCTCGATCGCCTCGTTTCCTCCTTCCTCCACCCTTTTATCTCTTCCCTTTGCTCGGATGCTCGACGCAGGGGGGGACAGGGCACGTCGATCCACGCCTGATACGCCAGGATCCTTCCATCGGTATGTCTTCTCTTTTTTTGGCTTTTTTTTCTATTTGCTTTTCCATCTTTTATCTTTTCTTCTGTATCTCTCTCTCTCTCTCTCTTTCTCTCTCTCTCGCTACCTCTTCTTTCTCTTCTTTCTCTTCGCCTCTTTGTTCGTCTATATCTCTCTCGTAGACGCGCAGTTTCTTCCATTCCGGCAGTTTTCTCACGGGTGTTCGGGTTAAGGTTTCGGGATTACGGTGGAGGCGTACCTGCCAACGCGTGCTTTCTCCCGCACGGAGAAATTTGTCCGTTGGATAAGGAACAATGTACGATTATAGGAAATGTCCGTGGAACGCGAGTTTGCTGGAAATAAGCGCGAGCGTCGAGGACGTGTCCACGTCGAACCGCAGCGGGATAAAATATTTTTCGGGACGTTTCCGGAAAAGTTGCCGCGTATCGCGTCCTGAATGGATATGTTCTTATTGTAAAAACTCCGGGGCCGGGGACATCTGCGCTCGACAATGTTTGGACACATCGACGGCGACACGCAACTTTTGTCCAGCGGGATTTCAATGCGGTCCTCTCGTCCCGAACTCTCCACGGCATAATGGAATACGTCGTAAATATGAAAATTTTCAAACACTTCGAAAAACCGCCTGTCGCCGTAGGTCCGCAAACTCGCGAAATTCGATTCGCCCTCGAATCAACCCTGGGAATTGTTAAGGGCGGTCTCGCGGGCCGTTGGTAAAATAGGCAAATCGACGTAACTTTCTTCCACTGGCCGACCAATCCGATCGCAAGATTTGTCCCGATTTCTAAAGATTTATCTCGTTTCGTTCGCGAAACGAACGACGACGCGCGTCGACGATTTTCCGACCAGTCGAAAGTCCTTCGAGGCGACCGATTATTTTTCATCGTTACTCGTCTAGTCGATTCTCGAGGAAAACCCTGCCGCGTGTAACCGCTTAGCGGGTTTTCTTCGCGTAATTGGCAAACGAGATTCGAATAAATTTAATAGAGCTTCTGGAGAGAGGAGGAAAGGAAGTTTGCGGGAAGTTTGCCGCGCGACGGGAGCTGCGATCCGTCGGCACGTAGGCCTACCACCCGTTCGCTTACCTTGCCGGCAGCTTAAGTAGAATTCTCCGTCTGACTCGAAACATTGTAAAATCTTGTCCCACCGTTTCTACTCGCTTCTTCGTTTATCCTCTCGTCGTCCAATTTACCAGCATCCAGTTCTCCCAGGTCCGATTCGGTTAGCCAGAAACGAACGATCGTCTGGAACGAACGACGATATCCTAAAGAGAAGTTTATCTCTTCTCGCGCTCGATTCTCTGTGGATTTCGATGGAAAAATCGCAAAATCGGGGAAACGTTTGTCTGGTCGGTGGGAAATTTGCGGAGGAAGATGTTGCCGTTAGTCGGTGGAAATGTTTCTCGCGAGGCAATGGAACGCGGCGAGATTTTGGACACTGCTTCGCTTGGAGAGCCGGCGAGCTTCGAAATTTTATTATCCACTTTGCAATTAGTCGAACCGCGAATGTTTATTCAGTAAGATTCGCGATTTACGAGCGGACGAGGCATTACACTTTGGCGGAGAGGCGAGAAGCGTTATTGTGATAGAAATTACATCTCCTCCGTCCGAGGATGTAAATTATTTGTAGTCGGGCCCTGAATGAAGAGTTCATTAGCAGCACTTGTGCGTCTTTGTCGTAATTACTGATGTACCTACACGGTTCCGAGCGGGAACACCGCGTAAGTTCGGGGGAAGAAATCCGCGTGAACGTTGTAATTAAATTGTTGCGCATCGCCGGCTTCATTATTTATATGCTTATTTGCATCGTATAATGCGCGTGAGAGTAACGAATTGTACGCAGTCGCGTCGTCCTGTCGCGATGGAAATTAATTAAAACGAATAAATTACAGGGGATGTAAAATATAGAAAAGCGAAACAAACGATATGGCACAGGTACACTTCGTTACCTGTACGGTAAATTAATTGCGACCGGCGAGGATCATCTTCTTCCGCGATAACAACGGCCGGTGCCTTTGCTCTTCGATTTTCCTCCACTCGTTCCTCGAGAGAACGGTGTCGTTGGCATGCCAATTGCAACACACGCGCAAACTTCCCGCGGATCCCGGTCGCGACCAGTCGCTACCAGCCGTTTCCGTTAACGAAAAACGGCCGCCTCTCGAGGAATCATTAGCAAAGGCACTAAGGAGTCTCGATTTCTCGGAATTTATTCCGATTCCGCTACTTGCCAGCGCGAACGATTACGGGAATATTCGGTGTTAATTGTATTCGTCGTAGCAGCTACCGATAAACCTCCTCTTCCTTCCAGCCTGAATTCGATTCTCTCGGATTGCCAGTTACGGCGAGAGCTTGATGCTGCAATTAACGGTCTAAGAGTCCGACTTTAAGCGGACTCTTTGATTTTCCGATACTTCTAATTCCTCCGATTCTCCCAGCCCAACTTCTATTCCTTCCGCCTACGAATCCCGTCCGGAACATGGAAACCGCGAGCAGGCTCGAAGCAACCGGGCAAAAATAAATTCGTTGAGAAGTCGCTGTTACGAGATTTCCAAAGTGGCCTCGGTATCCTTCCATGTACCACGTCGCAATCTAATTTTCCAATCTTCTTCTCAACGACACGTCGCGTCGACGCGACGCGATGCGACGCCACGCCACGCGACAGCCATTCTCCTCGAT
The DNA here is from genome assembly GCA_002201625.1 of Euglossa dilemma. Lineage (NCBI taxonomy): Eukaryota > Metazoa > Arthropoda > Insecta > Hymenoptera > Apidae > Euglossa > Euglossa dilemma. Next base: position 1,143,429 of record NIJG01000025.1, on the reverse strand, counting down.
TCTCGTCATTCCGGAATTCTGGAAAAATTACTCTCCTCGTTATTCTTCCGTCTACCCTTCTCTCTTCTACCGTTCCTCCGTCGCGCCATAGAAAACGTCTAAACACCTGGAACAGCTAGATCGTTCCCATTCGATGATCGGTGGAAGGAAAACATCCTCAAATGTGTCAGCGAACGACAACGATTTCACGTCCGCGCGAAGAATCGCAGGGGTGCGAAGAATACCGGGGAAATACCTGCGAAAATTCGATTGGTGGCCTTGTGGTCCGGCGCAAACGTGGACAAAGATATACTGTGTCAGGTAAAAGGCCTAAACGAGATGGTCGTCCTCGGCGGATCCACTCGAGCTGGCCGCGGACCGACGCGTAAAAACGCGGCCAACGTCCCACGGACGCGAATAATCGAATGAAAACGGGTCCGTCAGGGTTCTACCACCTCCTCAATGTCCGAGCTAATTTGTCGAAGAATCGAGTTTTGAAATTTGAGAAGAGCCCGAGCCATGGAGCCGCACCTCGAGACTTGTCAGCGAGCCTTTTCATGTTCCCTTCAATTCCTACACCTTCCATTCTCTGCCCCACCGCTCGCTCCTCCTCCATTGTGTGCCGCGCTTGACCCATCGTGTTTGTGAGATATTTTGAAATTCGAAATTGTCTTCCGATCGCGCCTCCTCTCTGCCGCGTGAATCGCGCGACCACTTTTCCCGGCACAAAGCGCGAGATCGTTCGCTCGATTTCCCACCCGGAGTTATCAAACATTTATATCGTCCCTTTTGTGCGATGCTCGAAGACGGTGTCGGGTGTAGAGACAGGGAAAATACGGTCTTTTGTCGCCATTGATAGAGAATTTGGTCGTTTGCCTGCCGCGCGGCCAGCCGATGGGTATCGCGTGTTTGCTGTCGCAACCGTATTCCTACGGAGGAGAGAAGAACAGAGAAAAGAAAGCGCGTTTCCTTTGTCATTCTATCCGAAGACAACGACGGTCTAAACAACCGCGACATTCAGATGGCGGAGGGAAGGAACCTCGCGAACACCCTCGAGCAGATTTTTCGCGTGGCGAAGAATGAACCACCCTAACTAGCGTTGCCTATCGAAAACAGAGGTACTGTCTTTGCGTTTGGAAAAGGAGGGATGACTCTTTTCCACCATTCTCGCGCAAGGGGAACGCGTATTCTCGCATTTCGACATTCTTTCAGCACAATGTGCTCAGGGTGGTACTGGTTGCGTGGAACAACGAAAATTACCTAGATGCAAACTTGGCGAGGTACGTCGCAGCATCCATTTGCATGGGACCGGCGCTGGCGACGCGACAATGGGCGTATTTGCGTGGTTAGGCCTACAAAATCGCATTGTCCACTTTCCTCCTGTTGCTGCTCGCGTTTCCAGCGATTTCCTTCTGTTTCTTTCCACGCTCCTCCTCGTCGCGGCTCTCTGCATTGCAGATCCTCCGTGTACTCACTGTCTCCCGTCACGTCAGCGAGCGGGGAGCTCGAGCACGCGGCGAGGAAAACAACGACGTCGTTGTTGCACTTGGTTTACTCGCTGCCGGTGCTAACCTCGTTGCTACTCGAGGGGAATATCGAGAGAGCCAGGAGATTTGCAAACACCGAACCAACGCGCATTATCATGCGACCAAGCGACGCGAGTGCGTTCTTTCGTGGAAGAATATCTCGACGCGAGATCGGAGGAATGGAAACGGCTAGTCGTCTTCGTCGTCGTCGTCGTCGTCGTCGCGTTGGTCCTCTCTCGTCTCATCGGACAATTTCCTCGTTTGGAAGAAATCTTTCATTAAATCGACGTGTCGTCCATTAAAACTCTCGACTCGCCGTCCTCTCGGCGGAGGAATATAGGTTTCCTTGATCATTTCCCGCAGCGAGCGTTGCATCCGTGCTTTAACCTGGCCGGCGACGAGACGAAGAACGACAAAACAGCTTTGATGTGCCAGCTGGAAATGCAGCGTGAAAAGTTCTGTCGTTTACGAATCGTCTACGCCCTCTCGCGGACTTTCAACCGCTTCGCTTTGATGCGACTGCGAACCTGCGGAAAATTGCGTTTGATTAGAGAGGTATGGCGCGAATGTGCCGTTGTCGCCGTTGTCGCCTCGTCGTCGACGTCGAACCGCGATACACTCGCGCGTTCGCCATCTTCCAATCTCGCCACCTTTCTCTTTCCTCGTTTAGAAACGGATGATCAGGTTCGATCTCGATCCTCCTCTCAGAGGACGTAGGGAATTTGGTCGGCGGGTCGAGGAGGCCCCAACCGCGAGTAGTCGCGGACAGGGGGCCAGGGGGGCGCAGAAGCACCGGTTGCATAGGAATTACCAGGAACGCGTCGATACGGGCAAGTTGGTCGGAACGGTTTGCGAGGATTTGCATTTTCGATTCGGCCGCGATCTGCAATTCGATGCTCTTACCGATTATGTCGGTTAAACCACGGTAAAGACCACCTAGCCGCGCATCTATCATCTATCCGTCTATCCGGTGGCAGGCCCACCCCCTCCTGGCTCCTCGCCCGGTTGGCATTCTCTGTCTTTCGCTCCCGTGGCGTAGTGGCACGACTATCAACAATCAACACCCTCGAGAGCAGCGCGGTGGCGCGGCGAGAGGGAGGGGGCCG
>NIJG01000025.1:1120094-1140559 GCA_002201625.1 Euglossa dilemma | reverse complement strand
AGAGCTCGTTCGATTCTCAGTGTCTGGAAATAATTAGAGGCCGAGGTGGCCCGGGTGTTGCCACGGCAACCGCCAATCAGAGGGCAAAGAAAAATTTTTCCTTTTATATCGCGCATTTTTCTCTGCTCGCCCCGCGGAAAGGGGCTTGCGGCGGAGTACGCGGGGAGGCTCGCCGCTCGCTGCGGATCACTGCCGAGGGGGTTGCCGAGCCGCTCCGTCACCCCCACGGAAGATAATGTATGCAAAGACACGTTGAAACATGTGGATATACCCCGGCTGGCTGTCTGCGCGTGTACGCGGCGTGTACGTGCATTCCGCGATCGTTGTGTCGCGCCGCGTACACGCCAAACACCCAGCAATCTCGATTGCACCTTACACTCCGCACACTCTTGTGTCTTCGCGCTTTGCCGTCAGAACGCCGATCCAGCCTCGATCCAGTCTCGACACACGCTCCTAACCGCTCCTGCGAATTTTCTTCGCCGACGGACACCGTTTCCCTTCCTTCTTCCCTCTTTCCTTCCTCTTTCTTTCCTCTCCTCTTCTTTGCTTTCGGCGCCGATGATCGCGCGCGCAACGCGCTGCTCGGCCTAGAGTCGCGAGCGATCGGATCGTCGGAATCGTGATCGGGATCGGGATCTCGCGATTCGAGGCGAAATGCATCCGGGACGTGGTCGCGCGCTCCGTCAGAGATCGACGCGTTGCAATTTTGCCCGATAATTGTCCGTGTTAACGCGGAGCATCGCTCGAGTACAATTACTCGGGAGTAACCGAAACGCGTGGAGTAACCGGGCGAGAGAAAGTTTTCGGTCTGGTCGTGACAACCAGCCATCCCATTAGAAACGGGAGCGAGATGTTGTTTATTATTTCGTTTGCACGATGGCTCGGTAGAACGAAAACATTCTCTTTGATGTGCCACCGCGTCTCGTGGCATCAGCTTTTTCAATTAATGCAAAAAGGAGTGTCTTGGCCCGACACCCCATGGAACACTTCACCTCGCTTTCAAAAATGGCGTGCGTGTGCCAGAAGAGACGTGTTTCCTATTCAAAGCGCGCCTCGCGACTCGCGACTCGCTCTGATCGCGGCCACGTCAAAGGCAATACGAAAATTACAGACTTTTTGGGGCAATTGATGTCTCTCAGCGGCCTCCAGACGCAACCTCTCTTTCATACGGTTACTTTTCCTCTCCGACTTTGACCACCGGCTCTAGAGAGTAATTACACCGTGATCAACGGTCTTTCTCCTTAAATTACATAGGACAAATCTGCCAGTTCGTTTTCGAGCTTTTCGAGCTTTCCGAGCTTTCCGAGCTTTTCGCGCGGCAGAGTTCCCGGGGGATCTTGCAATTTCTTAAGCGCGAGAAGTAGACGCCGGTGTTCTCGGGAATCGTGGAAAAAACGTCCTTGCTCGCGTCAGGTTCGATGATCGTAATGGAAGAAGTACTCGAAGGAAAATAATAAATGTGGACAAGCGCTGACAAAAAGAGGTTCTTTCCGTCCCGAACGCAGTGTGGGTGTCACCGAGCAGTACGGCCACCGTGAATGGTTCTTATTTTGGTTTGGTTTGACAGTGAGCGCCTTTGTTTTCGGCTAAACTGAAAGCCGTACCTGTTTTAATTAACTTATTCAAACGATATCTCGCCGGATATGTAATGTCACCGGCGCGGACATAAGAGAGACGTTTAAATGGACCTCTTCGGATACATGGCAGGTCGCACGATCATCCTGAAACGGTATTAGAACGCGCGAAACGTCACTGGAACGTTTTATTGGCTCCGTGGCTGGATCTCGCTCGGTTTCCGATCCGAACTCGACGCGACACGCTTTCAGTCACCGAGCAGATCTTCTTCGGGCCCGAATTTCCGACTCTTTCGTATTCCGCATCGTCGATCGGGGAACTCCCTTTGCCATTTTCTCTTTGCCATTTCCTTCGTTTCGATCGCGCGGAAGGCTCGCGTTCGGCCGTATCGGGTAGGATCTCGCGCGGAAAGTCGCGCGAGTGTTAGCGAAAAGCGTAATCGGCCGAGAGCCGGATAGAAGGTTCGGCCAGCGATCGGGGATGACACGGATCGGGATGAAAATGGAGGACCGAGAATCCATCGAAGTTTCGGGTTTCTACCGGTCAAAATTTCTTCCGGTGGGCATGGTTCGCGCGGCAACGGAACACCGAGGGTAACACGACACGTATATCCCTTCTTGGCAAGCACGTGGGAAGAAACCGCCTCCTAAATACGCTCATAGAAACCGAGACATGGGCACCGATGAAAGGGGTGTGTTTCAAAACATGTCACCTTCAATATCGGCGCTGGCCATCGATCCGATACTCGCTCCGCGTACAGACGTCCCTTTCTCCCATTCCCTCTTTTCCACCGAATCCGCGATTCCTTCCTTGTTCTTCTACCACGGACTCGACGTCGTGAAAGAAACCAGCGCCGAGGGATCTAAATCGATTCGTTGCCTCTGTCCGATTCGATTCCTTCGATTCGTCGGATTATTTTGACAGGCCGGAGATCGGGAAGCGGGCCCCGTTGTTCTCCGTTCTTCCGGTTTCAACGTTTAATCGTTGGTAAGTTGATCAGGCGGGAACAGAGGGCACGGAGGAGAGGGCGAGATCGATTCCTCTCTGCCATTCCGTTCCTCGCTTCTTCCTCGCGATCGCGTCCTCTCCTTGTCCTCTGCTTGTTCTCTCGTTTCTTTCCGCTATATAGATCTCCGATTCCTTGGCCGACGCGGTTCAAACGTTCGATCGCGAGCTTGTTTCGTAAACGAAGGACGCTTCCCGATCCGTCTCTCGCTTTTCAGTGTCGAATCGTGGAGAGATTTTCGGCGAGGAAGCTCGCGACGTCGCGTCGAGTTTTGACGTTTCCTCGTTTGCGTTTGCCACGCGGATTATTGCCTTCGTTTCGACCTCTATTGTTTCGCCTCCTGATATGTAAACTATGTAATTCGCTATCGACTGCGGCCTGACCAATTTCCACTTCGATTAACGTTACACCCGATTAACCGGACGTTACAAATCCGATGTGCGCGAATTCACGCGCCGCGGACGGTACGAATTAATTGATTCGATAACGCGCAAATCGATCGCGTAAACTCGTTACGAGCCTCGTACGATTCGTCCGGCCTTCCGATTCGTTTGCGATCCCGGATCCTCCGAGAACGCGAAATCGCGCGTCTCGATTCGCCGCTGCTTCCTCGTCCCACGGTTTTAATATCTCGATTTACGCCCGGCAGAGAGGAAACGCGCAAAATTGAAAATCGCGCAAACGAGACGCCGAGTGAAGCCGCGGATCCGGAAAGACGGCAGATTTGTCATTTAAAACGGGTAGCTACGCGTTTATACTATCGCGAGACAATATCGCGGAACGGAAAAACAAGTCGAAAGCAACGTGTCTCCAAGGAAGCTCACATTTCCAATTCACTTTGCCTCGCGTTGCATCAATGATGACCGTGTGCACGACTTGGATTTTCATTACTCTCAATCACACGCACGCGACACATCATTCACGCGCGCGTATTAACCTTCCGCGAGACTACCGAGCCAGCTCCTTCCGTAATTTTCATCTTGCCTATGCGTCCTATTCTACCGGCCGTCCAAAGTAGCGATAAATTTCGCTAGGACGAAAAGAGTAGCCGGCAGAGGAATCTCTTTCACGGTCTCGACGAATTCCTGCGAATTCGGAGATTGCTTTTCGGGATTCGGCTGGCCGCGTGGTTCGCGTCGCGAAACGCACACGCGGCCGCGTATCACCGGAGGCGGTAACACGCGACTGCACGCATAATGCGTTTCCGCGTGTGCGTGTGCGTGTGCGGAGGCGCGCGGACGCGCTGAGGCGCGAGTAGAAGAAGGCGCGAGCGCGCGAAGAATTATGTGCGCGAATCTCGAGTGTGGGCGAGAGCCAGGCCCCCTCTGTCTCTGCCGCTTTTAAACAGTAAATACATTTTAGCGGTGTAGCGGGTAATGTGTAATATTTTTAATTGGATCTCTCCGTCTCTGTCGCGCGCACAGCCGAGCGAGTCGCGCGTTGCGCCGCGCCGCTCCACGCCGCTCCGCGCCGCTCGGCGCCGCGCCTCCTTCCCTTCGGCTGCTTCTTCCTGCGGCAAGAAAACTCCGCTCGAAACTCTCGGTCCGTCTCTGTTTCTCCGCGCGCCCCTCCGGCCCCGAGAACCTCCCTCGCGCTCGTCGCTCACGGAACTTGTAATTATTTTCTCGTACCTTGTGGATTGTCGCGCTGTAAAATTTCTTCTCGACCGCCGGCCTCTGTGTGCGTCTCTCTCTCCTCTCCTCGTGTGGGTGAACGTTCCCGCGAGCGTGCACACGCCGCGCGGCACACGCGTGTGCTTCCTTCGTTTTCCACCCTCGGTCTCCTCCTCCTCCCCCGCCCCCTCCCGCTGCGCCGCCGCTGCCGCCGCCACCACCTCCTCCTCCGAGCATTATATCCTGGCTTTGGCAGCCGCGTAGCCTCCAGCTGGCATTAGACCCCGCAGAAAAGAACATTGAGGAATTAGTGACAGTGGCGGACGGCCGATTCTCTCGGCTTCTCTCGGCTGAGGGGGTGGCGCGCATTGCGGCCTGAAAATTGAAAAGCAAAATGGCGCTTAAAGGCTAGACCGAGTCTCTCCGCGAGCCTACGATACGCTCCCGGTGCTAATGGTCTTCCTGTGGTCTCCGCTCCTCTCCGCTCCTCTCCGCTCGCCTCCGCTCCTCCGCGCTCGTCCTGACGACCGCTTCAAGGAGGATCCTGCCGCCGCGAGCTCTTCTTTCCATCGTCTTCCTCATTGTATCGCCGTTCACACCTGACTATCGTAATTCCCGCCACGGTTTCTCGCCTATTTCGGCTTCGTTGCGTCCAAATGGGCTCCATGCAAATGATTATCGACGATAGAACCTCGCAGACGGATCTTTTCACGGCAAACGCCGCGCCGCGGCTATTCGTCGGTCCACTCTTTCATTCTTTTCGAGGCGTCGCTAAGTTTTCTCGCGTTTCGAGCCTAATTCCTCCACGTTTCGTTCACGGCGCGAGGAACCAACGGAGAATTTACTTTGTCGTCGTTACTCCCATTTGTTTTCGCCGCTGCAGCGTCGCTGTCAATTAACGTATCGTTAGGTCCGAATAAACTCGCGGGCTGCAGTCAGACGTCCGTCTCGTGGTTATCCGATGAAAATCAAACGGCGAGTCAAACAAAGGATATAATAGATAGAGATCTCGATTGTCGTTCACGTGAGAAACGGACATCTGTTACCAGGTGCGCGTGGATTTCGGATAAACATCTCGACCGGATGACGAGGAATCGCGTTATTATTCGAAACCGTAAAAAACTGTCATCGCCGTTAATCATCGGTTCACGCCGCTGTTAAACCCGCGTGAAAACAACGCGCGTCGAGTGGATTTGCTAAAAAGTTCTCGTCCCGCCTAGAATCCAGCCAGCGACCACGAATTACGCCTCGTGAAAGAATTTCGCGTTTGGTATTTTCGATGCGACGATTATTCGCGTAATTGTCGGCCAGCTGTAAATTTGTCTAATGCCTTTTAATCAAGATAGAGGTGTCGAGGAGGGTAGGAGAAAATTTAACAGATGAAAGTGACAGAAGTTGCTTGCCGTCGCAATGGCGCATTTCCTCTCTGCTTTTAGGCCTTTCGCCAAACATTTACGCCCGATATTTCTTCTACTTTCAACGATACAAAACCGCCTTCCTTTGATATTAAATCGCTCCATGGCACGTAATAATACGCCGTATACGTCGCCGCTTGTTTCCATACTATTTTCGGCCACGTCGCGATAGCGTTGCATTTTTTTCGAATTTCGTCAACGTCTCGATTTCACGCTTTCTCTTGTTGTTGTTATTTTCTTAAAACGTGCCTAGGTTTTTAACCTCTCGCGAGTTTCGCAGATGATTAGATACTCGGTGTAGTAAACAAAAAAGAAAATTAAAATGCAACTATCTATATCCACGAACAGAGAAGGAACGTTTCTCTGAAATTAATCTTCGAAACGATCTAATTGATAGATCAGAAATCCGCAAAGCTGATTAGAAACTAATAGAACATAGTTGCATACCGGAAAAACCGGTGGTCGGCATGGAAACCGGAGAAACGTGAAAAATGTTAACAGCCATTTCGAAGGATCCGCGCGCGAGTGAAACTACCCAGACAGAGAAGCCGAATTGAAAGGATTACGTGGCTTAAAGCACGTTGTTTGCGTGAATGAAACTTTCTGTCACATGAAAGGAACGGTGTTCTCCAAACGAGCCGTAAGATCGCAATCGTGAAGTCTGTTACAAACGTGAATCGCGCGGTTCCACTTCATCAACACCCGATTATCTCGTCTTTCAACGAAACGAGTGGTCGGGGTTAGGTTGCAATCGGCCATTGCCGAGAAAGATTGCAGTCAGTCGAACGTCATTCCTTTTGTGCCTTTCTGCTTTCTCAAGCGGCGCGTTGGTCCACCATTTTGAACGGTGCGGACGTTGGCCCAATTTTTAGGGGTTGGTCTTTTGTAGACCGACTGGCCAGCCCCGAGCGACCCTCCTGCTGCGACATTTATTTAACAAGGTAACGACATTACGGTGTTAGGTCAGATTAGGGGATCCCCCGGCGAGAGCACCACCGCTTTAACGACCAATAGAATTTATTGTTCAGGGCAATGTACGTGATTTTTCGGTTGTTACCTTCTCCCGTCATGGCTACGTAACGGATTTCCTCCACCTCTATCGGACAACTAGTTCCATTGTACCCTCTTTTTTACGATGCGCCACCATTCACAGCAACCGTAATCATCTTTGTCCCTCTTTCTCTCTCTCTCTCTCTCTCTCTCTTTCTCTCTCTCTCTCTCTCCTCTCGAGAGGAGCCTGAGAAGAAAATCTCGCTTAAACGGCAACGCGTAATCCTCGCGATTTCGTTACCGCCATGTATCGTCAGATCACGATACGACGTCGCGACAGCGAAATATTCTTCGTACGAGCTCTCTTTTCGAACCTTTGCCGAATTATCCACGAAAAAAGCATCGCTCCCAGTCGCCTCGGATAAACATTTTCCCGTTCCGCTGCATATCTCAGCCATTTTGTTCGTACCCCGGCGAATCGCAGGGAACGCGAGTGCGGCGGTGCGATGCAAGTCTGACGATTAAACGATCGCGCCACGGTATCATCGGTGGATCGTGCCTGCACGCGCGTTCGAACGCGTTGATTAAGCCGGCGATTCGCCGGGAAAGCGGAGAAAGAATAATAAGAGGAGCGCCATTAGCCCGCGCTCGGCCACCGAGCCACCTCTAACGATTTATTTAGCCCGGGAAAAGTGGAAAGTCGGTACCGACTCTGTATAATACGCGAGAATCGTGATTCGAGTTAACGAGGATTTTTACAGAACAAAAAACGCAGCGCGGAAAGGAAGGAAGGAAGGACGAAGAGAGAGGAAAACGTGGAAAAGGGGGAAGGAAAGGCGGAGGCCGAGTCGAAGAGGGAGAAAGCACGAGGAGAAAGGGGAACGAGAGAGAAGAAAATAAATGTTCTCGACTCGAGGCCGCAAGTATTTCGCGCAGCGTCGGTGTAGGATATCATTATCATTTAATTTTCGCGTTCGACGAAACGGCAGCCGAATCCTGGCGTCGTTAACGTTAACACCGTGATTCGGCGGTCCTCGTTGTTTTCTATAGAGCGTGAAATTTAAATGTCCCAATCGATGGCCGATCATTATTTTCGCTGTTGCTGCGAACGCCACCGGTCCTTCGTGTAACTGGTACCGCCGCGAAATAGCAAAAGACATTGGAAACGTCGCTCTTCCGTCGAACAAACGGCTCTCTTCTCGCGTTTTCTCCGCGGGTCGAACGTCGATTTCGCCGAAAAAGTTCCAGGTCCAAGGAAAATCAGCGTCGCGATCCTCGTTTTCGTCGCGCGAGACGAAGAACCGGATTTGCAATCGCCGTGTCTTTGGTTCCGCTCTAACGATTTATTGCCGGCAGTACTCGAGCTTGATTGGAATCGATCAATTTCGAGCCGAGTACGATATCGTTTCCAGTCGAACGAAAATTTCCAAACAATTTTTATTCACCCTCGAACAGGCTGCTTCCGGCAGCCGCAATTTAAGTAAATTGTAGCCCACCGAACCGAGGAATTTTTCGTTTTTCTCGCTGGTTCATTTTTGTTTTCCATCGTACGCTCGTAATTTGCTATTAACGAGCGAAGCTCTCTGATCTATTCGTCGTATCGGTGCTTCAATTTCGATTGTAGCGCTATAGGTTTCGGTTACCTGTCGCGAATTCATTAGCGGTACTTGAAATTGATAATTTCAGGAGAATCCACGGTTTTCAAAGTTTCGCCGTTTAAACGTGGAATTTTCACGATTTATTCGATGTAAAGCGGTAGTTCGTTTATGGAATTCGAGTACGGTATTCGTTTTAAACTTGAAATCGGATTATACGTCCAACTCGATAAGTAGTAACTTCTCGTGCTGATTTTCGAAGAAAAATCTTTTTTCCCTAAAACTCTCGTGCCTTTGCCATAATTTATCGTTGGCGCTTTAGCAGAAAGTCGCGAAAAGGTATTAAAGAACGTAAAAGTACTCGGTGTAACGAAGTCGATACGTAGCGCCGCATATTGCATAAATTAAGCAGGTAAATGTTTCGAGTATGTAAATATTGCGCGTTCATTGAATGACGGTGATTAAGGTTCGATGTAATTTACAGAGCTTGTACATTTAGCGATAAAATAATCAACCGGCGGGTCGTTAGCAGTTTATTACAAAAGATACTAAATTTAAGGGTAGTTAAGCATACGTTGGCGCCATCTCTGCCGCGAGCAGTCAAACTTAAGGGATATCGTTGTTTACAATTTCACGGCTTATGTGATCAGAAAATCGAACGTCCAGACGTTATTTGGAAAAAGAAAACTACGGTTGTCTTGTCTCCAAGATTTCATAAAATTTTTTTCCGTTTTGTTCGAAAACGTGAGTCGCATCTAGGGGAAACTACTTCACCGTCCGACAGAAAAGTTACCAAGAGCCGTCGGTAAAGGAGAAAGGTGTTTTATTCTGGGAGAAGCAGATCACGAGATTCAGCGTTTGTTCGCACTGGCGCTGCGATCGTTATCCCTAGTCCTCAGACGATGATCGATAAAAAATTAAACGTCGAACATTTTTAAACGAATGCGGGTAAATAAAAAATTGACGTCTAAAAATATCTCGTAAGCGCGTTCACTTTTTTTTTTTTTTCGCTGTTTTTAAAGAAAGATACAGGCTTCCCATTCACGTTTATCGATTGATATTTTTTGTCAAAGTCGAACGCTCTGACAATCGATTCGAAATAATTCGATTCGCGTTATACGGCAAAGGTTAAAAATTACTTATAAATAAACTGGGAGAATATAATTCGAACTATGACCCATTTTTTTTCTCCACGGAAATCTATTATTTCCAAGGGCAATTGGTTGCATTCGAAATATCGGTGTCGCGATGCGTTATTCATTCGCTCATAAATATATATTCGCGTCGTATTCCACCCATCGAACATTTAAGGAACTCGTGAAGCATAATACGTATTCGACGCGTCTTAAAACGTAGAAGAAGAATCGCTACAGTTTTCGGAAACACGCGGGATTGGTAAATTCGAAAGAGACGACAGAGAAAGGTGGAACCTGGTTTGGCGTGTAGGGAAACATGGTCGGAAAGGATTGGCGGAAGGTTGGCAAAGGGAAAGAAGCCGAAAGGGGAAAGTAAGGAAAGTGTCAGAGAACGAGAGGTGATCAGCATCTCGTGGGTCGATTCTCTAGGCGGCAGAGAAGCGACGCGTTCCACTCCAATTCTTGAGGTTGCGAACGAAGCTAGAAATGGGAGAAAAAGGCGAGAAAAGGCGAGTAAAGGAGGGAAAAGGAAAGGAGTGGCGGATCGAGATATTTCCCGCGCACCCGATGCCAACAAGAACGGCATCGCTGCTGGGTTTCGGTTAATCGATAAGACAGTTGCCGCCGGCTGTAACTCGTTTCCTTATCATTGGCCTAGTTCGAGGTCAGGCTACCGGGGGCGCTGCACGCTTCGTGTTCGCTCCTCCTTCCACCGCCTACGTTCAAGTCGAATTGAACGTTGACTGTCGTCGGACAGGCCTCGTCGCCGGAGCGAAAGTCTCGCGTGCACGCGTCGTCGTTACGAAAAATGACGTTTATCGGCCCACGCGACTCTTCCTTCTATTCTCCGCGGCCTAGGCACCTCCACGTTTCACGCGTTATGTGAACCTCCTGCGTCAGGGACCCGGCTGTTCGTGCTAGCATGAGCGTTTCTCAGGAAAGCGCAGCCACCATCGTGTGCAAGGAGATCTTCGACGGCACCTCGCATCCGTCAGACGAAGGTACGTGGACATCCGTGAATTTTCACCCTCTTCCCTCTTCTTCCCTCTTCTTCTTCCCTCTTTTTCCCTCTTCTTCCCTCTCGCCCCGTTCCGCTCCCGTACTCTGCCTGCCTTCCTCTCTCGATCGATGTAGCACGGGGTGGTTTTCTTCGCTCGCCACCGACTGTCATCCACACTTCCGGCTCTCTCCCCCCCCCTCTCTCTCACTCTCTCTTGCTCTCTCTCCGGCTCGTCGATCCTTGGACACGACGACGATGATTTGGTAATCGCGGCATCGTTGCGAGGTATATTTCGGCTTATTGCGCGTCTTCCTACTACCTCGCCAGGCTCCTTTGCACCGGCCATGAATCAGACCACCAAACGGCTAATTAGCTCGACCAAAGGTTAAACAATCCATATCGAGACTTCGATTAGCATATTTAACGATCCGTTTCGTACAAAGGAAACGGCGGCGAGGTATTTTGCTTCTCGCGAAACATCGGGAAACGATGCTCGTGACATTTACCAGTCGCCATTCCGGCGACGCGTTAATTTCCAAACGAACCGACCAGTGTCTCAAACCGATTTAATAATCACCGGTCATTCTTTCTCCTCGCTTCGCGTCTCCGTTCCACCAATCACGAACGCAGAGGAAAAGGTGGAATTTTTGGCGAGAGAGAGAGAGAGAGAAAGAGAGAGAAAGAGAGAGAGAGAGAGAGAGAGAGAGTGATTGGCGGACGGTGCGATAACCCGAGAAAGGAGGCGAAAGATCGAGAGGAGGAAGTGGAAACGTAAAAAGTCGTGGATAAAACGGTGGAGAGGGTTGAACAGTTTCGGTGGCGAATTTCCTTGTTTATTTACACGCTGGTCAGACGGGAACACCGAGCTCGTACCCTAGCGTGGCGAGGAAAATCAATAGAATCCGCAGTGCGGCGAAAGTTTTGTCATAAGCCTGGAGGACCTCCCCCCTTGCTGTCTGTACCACCGGTCACATTCCGTGGGGAAAAATCTGCGAAGCCGGTAAAGATCGAAAGAGAAATTCGCGGTGGTGCCTCAAATCGCGGGATCGTCGAGGAGAAGGCTGGGAAATTCGCGCGTTCTCACAGCCATGGAGGCGAAATTTTAGCCACCGCAGGAGGGACAGATGTGGCGGTTTCCCCCATACCCGAGCCACCTGTCAAAGACTTCCATGATGGAATTTTTAATCGGCCCTCTTTGTAGCCTCGTCGTCGCGATTCCACCGTTCCCCGAGAAAACGCCGAGCATTCAGGCTACCCGGTCGAACCACCCTTTATTCCACCGCTGCGTCGTTAATCGCGCGTTTTAATCTTAGACCAGTGCGCCATGCTTACCGGGAAATTTCCGCCTCAATTTCCTTTCCTTCTCGCGAAAGAACGCCTACGAACGAGTGACCGGTGGGAAGGAAGAATCGGTAGCTCCGTTATCGCCGATAATCGGTATCGAAGTTTATCCGTGGGATTATCAAGGCTGTTTGGACGCGGCGCAGGCGTGAATTATCTCGAACGAGAAACGAACGACACGCGGCGTCGAAATGAACGTGGTTTCTTTGCGTACGGTTAACGTGGCAATTTTAGACAGAGGTAGCGGACACGCGTGGTCGTAAAGTTAATGAAACGCGGGCCGGGTCGAAATTTGCTCGGCAAACACCGGTACGACGGGACTGGCGCTGACGAACGTTCGACGTTATCGCTAATTAGTTCGATACGCGACGCTTCGCTGGGAAAATAAAGTTTGGAGTTTGGACGATAGACGATTAGGCGGTGGAAGGTAGGAACGAGGCGTAAACACTATACGACGTGCCTCTTTTTCTCCTCGAGGGACAGTTCCCTCTGGCCACGTGTACGCCTCCACCTGGCCCGTGATCGATCAACGTGTCACGCTTCGCATACTGAGACCCGGAGAACTTTGAAATTACCTCCTTCCGCTGGCTTATTGATACTTAGTTTATTACCTATCGACCAGGTTATTTATAACGCGCGATAGTTTCTAAATTCGTTACACCTCTAACGAGATATATAAAGAGATATAAAGAGAGGATGGGGCGATCGGGAGCGGCAGCGATACTTGGGAAAAATTCACGCTCCCGTACGACCGGCGAAGAACTTTATTCTTCGTTGGCCGAGTCCTTGACCTTCTTTCCCGTTTTGTAAAAATACCCGGCACACACGTACGCGCCGGTCTAATGCGAGGCTAATACGAGGCTAATGCGAGTCTAATGCCACGCGAATGCGAGGCGAATAGGAGGCGAATAGTTTGCAGGCAAATTAATAGCCATGCACACCGAGCGAGGCTCACGACCCGCCACCCCCGCTTTCTAATCAGCTAATGGAGCACGTGTGCTTTTTCAGAGGTACTGGAATATGCGAGGCGTTTGGGAATCGACCCGGAGACGGAACCGCACCTGCTGAATCTGGCCCGTGAGGGCCTGATGGCGGCTCTGCCGAAGGGCTGGCTACCATGCTACCACGAGACCAGCGGCGCCTGGTACTACTATCAGGCATCCACCAGGACTACTACTTGGCAGCATCCGCTGGACGCGATCTACAAGGAGATGGTGGACCAGGCCAGGGCTGGCAACGCCAGACCCGGTAACACCAGGCAGATCAGCGTCGGTACGGATTGCCTCGTCATTACGGCTGAATGGGAAATATAGGATTAACCCTTTGCACTTGGACCGATATCACTTGGCTGCACTTTGCGCTTAATAGAGACAAAGACTGATTAACCGATGCATCATCCAATTTTTTCATCGGTACACCGATGGAACCGGTAGATCGCGTACGTCGTAGTCATAATCGCACATACGTTTCTACTTGTCCGTGCGTCCACGATCGATGCGTATCGAGTTGCAGAGCATTTCGTGTGAAATTCACGAGAGAAGACTGATCGAAAATGAGAAAACACGATGTAATATTTTTTTATCCCTCGACGTCTATCGCTCCTCTGACGAGAGAGAGAGCGGATTGTTCGTCGAACCACGTATACTCGCGTTTTGTACATGTATGTAGATGATGGTGTATAAATAAAGCACAATATGCGTATCATCGAATCGTAATGGCATGATTCTTTCTCTTTCGCTTCTCTGGTGCCAGGCAACGCGAGACAGAGTCGTGTCGTGCAAAGGGTTAAACCTCGCACTCGAAACAGACCAAAGACTACCGTAATCGTTCTCTTATCACCTCCGCTGCTCGACATTCGTATTCACTCCGGCTACGGGTACAAGTCCATTTCTGGCTATTGAAATTGATAATTCCACGCTTCGCCGGGCAACTCTCGTCTTTCTCTTCGATCGCAGAGCTTTCACTTGATAACCACCTCTCGATACCGCGTAATTCGCCTGCATCTCTATCTCTCCTATCCGACCAGCTTATCACCGCGAGTTCCAGTAAACAAGATAACACAATCGTATCTGCTCCAAGATCTAACGTCGTTTCCTCGTCTACCGAGGTCGTGCGCCATTAGGCGTGCGCGATTCGCTGGTGTCATCGAGGTGCAACCAGTCTCGTCACCTTTCCAAAACGACCATCCGGTTGGGCTACCCGATTGCTAAAACGATCTCGAACGTGTTTGATCGCTTTTACGCGGTCCGGTACGCGCTTTGCCAAGTAAGTACACCGGTATCGGAGTGGCCGAGTGCCCGCTTGCCAATCCGATCCCAGGCTGGCTTTTCGTCAAGCGCCAATTGTATTTTTAGGTGTTTTCGCGGAAATTTTTCCCCGTTATCTCGCCAACTCAACCGTTCTCCGCGTCTCTCTCCGCGTCCCTCTCCGCGTTCCTTTCCGCGTCCCTCTCCGCGTCGTGCTGTTTTAATTAAGCGTGTGATCGGTGTTGTTCGACACGGACGCTCGGTGGCCGTATTACGCGTCACCCAAACGATTCGTGACAATTACGTAAAAGCGGGAATATTCTCTGGCGCAGGATCTCGAGGCATCGGAGTCGGTACAATTACAGACCGCGCGTCGTTTTCTTTTTCAATGACCGCCGCCGCGGCAGACCGAAGGCAACGAAACAGTCTCTACTTATTGACTCGGTTTTTTTACGTAACGCCGCGTAGTTCACAGCTATGTAAGCCGCGGTGCCAGCTTTACGTAACCTTTCGATCCGCGAGCGTGTACGATCGCGGCCGGCCGGCCCGCTCCGTTTATTAATTATTTACCAACACGTGTATCGATTGCGGTAACGTTAATCTTATCTCACGCGACTCTCCCGATGCCTTTATATAACAAACACGATAATCCGTTGCAAACACCGCGTAAATTAATTCCGACGTCTCTGCCCATCAAAGTTCATCGCCGGGAGGGTATCGCTCGCCTCGCGGACTCGAACCTAACGATTGTTTTCGTAGAAAGCGAAACCAGTCCGGTGAACCGTGGCTAAAGGCCGCGTACCGCCATCCGATTCCATTACCATCAATTTCTACGCGAGCGAATTCGTTCCGCGACTTCTTCCACTGGCTGCGGACGCGCCGCTCGCTCGCTCTTCGCTTCTCGCTCCTCGCTTCTCGCGGAGGACCCTTCAAACTCTTTCGAGCCGGTACTCACCGTGCACGCATTCGTTAAGGCACTCACGTGTCGGTGCACTCGCTCGTGAAAGTACGTAATAGTTGCTTGAACGTAGATCCGTCCAATTATCGCGTCCCCGTCCATCGGACGCGAATCGTTCCGCGTCGCTGCTGCGAACGCTCTTTACCGGCCGACACAGTCTCCGCTCCAAAGGGGTACCCGATCGACGCTCGCGCCGATTTATCGCCTCCCTTTAGACACGAGCGTCGAACTATCACCACGCCAGGGTAATAACGCGTTCCTTCCTCGGAAATACCATCGGCGATGTCACGGTCAAGTGACGCGAGGCCTAGGCGCGATCGCCTCGCGACTTTTGCCGGATGAAACCAGCGGTGCTACGCCAGCGTGAAATGTCAATATTTGTTGGCAGTTCTCACCCCTTTGGCATTCTCGTTTCACCACCGGAAACCGACGGAAGATTAAAGCCACGCTGGTCTAAAGGGCGGAGTTTTTTAAATTTTCCCACCCCATCGGAGATACTCGCTGCTCGTCCGCCAAGCGACAGTCTCCCCCCTCGTCTTAATGGAGTCGAACGGGAAACAAGACCGGGTCCGTGTTACGCTCCGAACTCGATTTCCCCGTCTTTTAACGACGAATTTTCATTTTCGCGCAGGAATTTCGCGGCACGACGAGACCAGGCACGCGGATTTAACGAGGCGTGCGTGGTCGTTAGGCTCGAAAACGCGAATCGAAATTACAGGCTAGGGTCTATAAGTAATCATCTCCCTCTCCGCTGTATCACCTGTTACTGGGTCTTCGTGCATATGCGTATCGATGTCGACATGTATATGCATGAATCTATTCGTTATCTACTTTGCCTCGTTGCCACTGACACAATGTTCCTTCCTATGTACGCGCTGTTTTGCGATGCAAATATCGCTGAAAGACGAAATGACACGCTTGGTACGTCGAGCTATACGTTTCGCTCGCGAAAGATTTCCTTCTTTTTCTCGTTTCTCTCTACGAGACAACCGAGGCTCAGGATCGTTGCGACAAAGGAAAAGAAAAAATAAAAAAAGAAAGAAAGAAAAGCGACACTCGAAGTATATGCTCGACATTTTAGATAGGACGAGTGTACGTTTCGTTGTTAAATAATAACAGCTTTGGCGCTCTTTCGGGCTTTTAGGCATATTTTCTTATCCGTTTCATCGCTGCCACTCTTACCTCGGTGGCGAGTGTAAAAAAGAGGAAAAAGAGGGAAAAAACAGTCGTTGACTCGCTCGCGAGGGAACGTTGACACTGTCGCCTCTTCTCGCTCGAGTGGCCCATCGCGAGCGGGAAAAAGTTTCCGCGCGTTTCTCTGATCCTTCCAACCAGAGTATCGACTCACGCCTCTTCCTCTCTCTCTCTCTCTCTTTCTCTCTTAACGACGGAGATACAAAGCGTGTTTTCTGATCGGCAGAGGACGACTCGAAAACAACGGCCAAGGAGCTCGAGTCGCACGAGGAAGCGACTCTGCCGAAAGAAACCTCCGCGCCGAAGGAGTCGGCCAAGCAATCCTCCAAGACCAATCCATCGCCGACCAAAATCCCCGCGAAGCTGACGCCTCTGAAGAAGCTGGACAAGCTCGATGGCGCGAAGAAAAAAGACGCCACCGGCCAGGAGGGGCATCAATCGAAAATGGAGACTCCTCTGGCGAATAACAGAGCCGCCAGAGACTACACGAACCTCAAGTTCCAAGATCCAAAGTTCTACGAATGTCCCAGGTTGTTGGAAACATCCGGTTCCAACGCTTCCACGATTACCACGCCGAAGCAAGAGATAGACTTGAAGGAGGTGCTGAAGAGATCGGAATCCCTGAGTCCGAGGCACGAGAAAGACTGGGAGCAGCTGTCCAGCAGATTCAACTCCGAGGAGAACATCATAGACATCGACAAACTCAGCATGACCACGTTAGCCAGGTCGGAGAAGTCGGAGAAGTTCGACAAGGAGAAACACCCCAGTCAATTCGGCCACCAAAAGGAACTTACGCTTAGCGGCGGAGGGACCATGTTTCTGAAGAGCAACAGGAGCAGAGAGACCACCCCTATCCACGAGGGCGGCAAGATCGAGGAGTTTCGGACGATGCTGGTCTCGGACGAGAGTAGCAACGTCGGAGGGGACAAGTTGAAGTCGATCCTCAGGGAGAAACAGTCCGAAGATGGTAAGGAAATTTGTAGCGTTGTATCGAATCTTTCCGCGGATTATCGAATTAATCTCCTATTCCCAACAGATGTGAGACCAGTGGACGAAGAACGGAAGAGCGTGCGCTTCGACATAGAGAAGGAAGTGGACATTAAGTTCACCTACTCGAGGTCCGAGGACGATTCCGAGTCGGAATCCGAGGAGCCGGACCCGCAGATGCTTGGCCAGGTGTTCCATAGCCGGGATACCGATTGGCCTCAATCGTCGCACAAGTCCAGCTCCCAGAGATCGATCGACGAAACCAAAGAAGACTCGGAGAGCCAGTTGGAGGGGAGCATGAAGAGGAGTATGTCAGCGGACAAGATCGATGCTGCGAAGAGGAACGGGAAGCTCGTGGGCAAGAGGTTCGTCGTTAGGAACGTTCCCGAGAACGAGCATCGCACGAGGTTCGTCCTGCAGAACGTCTCCGAGAAGGAGCACCGCGTTCAAATGGCGCGGGACAGTTTGTCTGGGGAGAGCCTGTCGAGAGAAAGCAGTCTGGATTATACGTATACGAACAAGTTCAACAAGATCAAGAACATCGACCTGGTGTTGAAGAGCGAGACCGACTATAGCGACTCCGAGGGGCGCAGGAGGATGAAACCGAAGGTGGAGTTCTCGCGGAACGAGCAGACCGACGACGACGACACTTCCGACTTCTCCAAGGTCAATCCGGAAGCCGACCTCTCGCGGAAGGAACGTAGCGAGGCGTCGGCCAGAGAGGAGCAGAGCAAGTCTTTGGAGGAAACGAAGACGAGACTGAGCGAGGAGCATCAGAGAGATGTCGAGGCGTTGAAGAAGGAATACAAGGACAAGCTCGAACAGACGAAGAAGGAGCTGGAGGAGAATTTCGCGGAACAAAAGGAGCAACTGGAGAAGCATTTGACTGACAAGCTGGAAGACTTGAGACGGAAGATGGTGGTGAAGGTAAGCTCGGTTTCGGGTGATCAATCCGATCTCCTTCGGATTTTCTCAACGTTTCTAATCGTTTTTAATCATTTCTAATCGTTTCCTTTCAGGAGGAGCGAGAGATCCAGAAGCTGATTGCCGAGATGGACGAGGCGAAGCTGGAGAACCTGAAAAAGGTGAAGGCGGAACTGGAGGTGTGCTACGAGAAGGAGAGGCAAGAAATCTTGACGAATCTGAAGACCGAGCTGGACGAGAGGAAGGGAGAGCTACTGGAACTGCGGAACCAGGAAATGGGGAAATTGGAGAACGAGCACGAGCGCGACCTCGACGAGGAGAAGCTGGCGAAACTGAGCGAGATCAAGCTGACGAAGCAGCACTTGGCGAGAATAAAAGCGATGAAAACGGAACTGGATAAAGAGTTCGACGAGTTGCGAACTCAGCTGCGCGTGCAACAGAAGGAGAACATTACGAAAATCACGGAGGAGCACGAGAAACGTCTAGTCGAAATTCTACGCGATTTTAAAATCAACGTGAGTACCTGACGATGTCTGTTATCCTAATTGTAAGTACCCTGTGCAATTCTGTACGCTCTGTTATTGCGTAACGTATCATTTTCCTGTCCCTGCCGAGGATTTATTTTTCTCGTCGAATTGCGTAATCGTCGGTTTAACGACCACGTTGTTTTTTAAGGATACTAGGTTATGGGTACGATGCGAACAATGTTATGCAACCGTTGGTTAACTCGTTACATACGTGCAATTTCTTTCTGCGAACGCGATAAAGCGGCAACTCGTCGGTTCCTTTGGCGTAAATAAATATGTCATCCCGTTCCCCATTTTCCCTCGCTGTTGTGCAACACCGTCCAAACCCGAGCGTCTCGTAGATTAGCTTTAAGACGAATCCTTCTATACTTGTTGTATTCCGAAAGAAAAGAAAAGGAAAAAAGAAAAGAAAAAGCAAAAGGAAAAGGAGAAAAGAAAAGAAAAAAGAAAAGAGAGAAGAAAATTATATTCAAAGACCAATAAAGCTGTAGTGTATACCATCATAAACCAAACACTCTTACATGTGTCAATTGACCCAAACACACACGGCATGCCGATCACTCGTACACCTACCTTATAAATTATTCAGGTTCTTTCTCGTTCTTGTGCACGATGGGAAGAGAGACGATCGGCTAGATCGGCTAGATCGGGGAGATCGGGGAGATCGGGGAGTTCGGAGAGTTCGGAGAAACGGAAAAGAGAGGAGCTTGTGACTGAAAAATGTTTGCGGTTTCAGGAGGATCGCACCCTGAAGATGTATAAGCAACGTTTGATGGAGATTCACGCGGATTTCTCGCGCGACGCGGAGAAAGAGGCGAGGAAACAATCGGGCCGGGCTATCCACCAGGATAGCATCGAGTTCGAGAAGATGCGGAGCGAGAAGCGGCTGCTGCAAGACAAGTACGAAGCGTTGAAGGAAAAGTACATGAAGTTGAAGGAAGAGGTTCGGTCGGTGATCGAGAGGAGGAACAGAAGGAAGGAGGGGTACACCACGGCCTCCGAGACGGAACGGTCGACGTCTACGAGAACGAGAACGGAGAAAACCGAGTCGTCGGAACAAAAGTGAGTGAATTCAGGCTACCTCCCTTGGCTAGTTTCCGTTCCGGTCAACCGTTTGCTTTTCCACTCTCACTTGGATCAACTTTCGGTATTTAATTGCAATATTTTAGGATGTCGCGCCATTCTAGCGGCGTCATACAAGAGGAGGGCGCGTGAAATCAGAGAAACGAATTGAATCGCAAAGGGTTGACATGTTGGATCGCGCTCTGAACCACTTGTACGTGCCATGACTTTAGCAAATCAGTCGGAAGCACGGTTTTTATCCACGTGTTACGATATTTCTATTTGGATCAAGCGTTCACTGTACTAGCATTAAGTTCTTGCACAATCCATTCTCCTCGTCACCAATTCCAGTACCTTCATAGTCAATGCCACTTACTACACCTCTGAGTCTCAGCACATTCGTTACCTCCCCCTATGTATATCCGGACAGTCCGCATCTCGGACGATGATCGGGTCTTGACGAATGTCACAGTCGTGTAAAGTATAACGAAACCGATCCGGTGTTCCTCCGTACGTAACGTTGTCAGTCGCGCGTAGCGAGACGAAAACTGTGAAGGTACTCCATCACGTTCATGCGATTCGTCCTAATGTCTGGCTATAGGCCTTAAATCGTGCTCGCAGTACCCCGCTACGAAACACGCATTCGAGCTCGGCGACGTCGAACGCTAAAGCGCACGGGACTCAGACGACCACAAACGAGCAGTCGGAAGAATTACACGATCCGAACGAACCGAACGTTCAGAAGACGAACTCGGGGTTTCAGAAGAGCGCAGCTACGTCGAACGCGAAGAACGTGAGATTCCATTCGGATGAGACGAGCGTCGGGAGCGAGACCAACGCGAATATGACCACAGGGAAGAAGAACGTCGGCAAGAAACCGAGCGCCGCGGCGGCCG